>DF358662.1:16931-78351 GCA_000787875.1 Solanum virginianum
GTTAAAATAGAAGAAAATCATAATGCAAGGCTATTTGCTTTCCTTTTACTTAACATGAAATCTAGAGTCTTCCTTGGCACATGAAGGCACTTACCCACTCCGATATGACTACTAACTGTGTCTCCACTCTTTCACATGTTCATATACTTTCATACATAGTCACCCTCATAGCTACATACATATGTGGATACCAACTTACATGGGTTCTTGTTGCCAAATAAAGTCCATAAGTTGTTTCACCTCATACGCATTTCACTATTTGTGTAACGTACTCTTTTCATTGTCATATTGTCTTGTATGGTTATCTATATATCACATGCTGCCTACACAGTTCTACAAATCCAATATTATGACCACCAAAAGATCATCTCAAAGATAATTGAAGGTAATGTATATTGCTTATAGATAGGTGGTAGCCCCAGGGGTGGAAGAATCACCTAGCCAGGGATGATTCTATCATGGGGGGGTAGCCCGAGGGGCTAAGGAAGAGCCCAATACAGTTTACCACTGATCAGTTGGCCTTTTGCAATACATGTTGTGCACAGATTTTACATATTTTACAGTAAAGGTAAAGTGATATAAAGAATGTAAGGTTACCAGGCTCCAGGTTGCTTTGGGGCTTTGCATGTCTAGAGCTTATATTTTGTATTGTTTACCTTCTAATATGTATAGAAAGTGCATGGGTATAGGTTGGTTCTCCCGAGCCTTATCAGCTACGGGGTGCCAGTCCGCCTTAATGGGATTTAGGGCATGACAATAGATTATGCATTAGTATGTTTGAATGTACTAAGTATGTCGGATGCAATGTAATAAGAGATAGATAACATAATCGAAATGCATAATAATGAGCAATAGATAGAATAATACCAATATGACATGTATGAATAATGCTTGAAGTAAAACATGCTTTTATAGAATATATTAATATATAAGAAGAGACCATTACCATATATCAAACATACTAGTCCTCGAAATCCAAGGCTTAGCACCCCCTTGGAGGGTCATCAAGGTATATACCTCTCAATCGGTAGATTGACTTCACATCCTCCGTCATAGTAGTCAAGGTATAAACCTCTTAACATGGTTAATGGACTTCACACCCTCCATCATAATGGTCAAGGTATCAACCCCTTAACAAGGTTAATGAATTTCACACCCTCTATCATAGTGGGCAAGGTATCAACCTCTTAACATGGTTAATGGACTTCATACCCTCCATCATAGTGGTCGATGTTAGAACCCATATGTCCTTCATTGGATCAATTAGGAAATGTTTGGGGACTAAAAATGGAATTTTTGAAAGTTGGAGATCATGAATTAAATAGGTGGTGCCCACATAAGTTGTGTTAAATTTTAATTGGAATACCACCTAAATTTGTGTTGAATTTTAATTGGAACAACAAGATGGTGTGGGCCTATAGACAAGTGGCCAAGTCTTGTATATATATAAGAGATGATTCCTATATCTCTTATCATTTCATACTTAGAAAAATAAAAGAAGCAAAGCAAAAAGTTGAAGAATAAACCTCATAGAAGGTCTTGGCCAAAGCAAGGAAAATTGGAAAATCTTTTCTAGCCTTTCCAAAAATTATTTGTTGATGCAAACCTACTATTTTGAGGTCCCTTAGTAGCGTGAAAGTATTGTTGGAGCAATTAACCATCTATTTTCTCACTTTTGAAAACCTTAGTCCCTTTGTGGAGTTGAAGAGAAAAGGTAAGATTTTATCTTGTTTTATGTGTTATAAAGGTTGCAAGTATGTTGTAGTATGTTAAAATAGAAGAAAATCATAAAATATGGAATGTTGGAAGTGAGTTGTGTGTGATAGTATTTGGGGCCGTGTGAGTATGTATTGGTTGTGTTGTGTTGGAATTATGAATTGATGCCTAGTTAGTATATTATGAACATTGTAGGGTGGAGGAATGATTGCAAATCATTCATATGTGTATGTAGTGTGCTAACCGGATTTACGAATATTGTTAAATGATGATAAAGAGGGCTATTGATGTTATGTTGCCTTTCGAATTGATAATTGATATTGCTAGGTTGTTGTTGTTGATTAGTTGGGCTGAGTTGAATTCTTGGGATGGTTTATTTTTAGGGGAAATGCTGCCCAAATTTTTGTAGAATTAAGGGCAAAGTTGGAATTTTACACCCCAAAAGTCTTTAGCTAATTGTTTGGCATTTTATGCCTTGTTTGTAGACCTTGGGCATTCTGAAGCATAAGTTAGATTTGGATTGCGTTCGGAGGTTATTGGAGAGCATTTGAGGTATGTAAAACAACCTTCCTTTTTTGGCATGTCTTAGCTAAAATAGGCTACGATACGAGCCTCGAGGAAACTCTATTCTCGCAATCCGAGCATGTGTATGATCCATACTTCTTTCTTTGTATTCTTATGTTAATATGTCAAATCATTAGGTCTTATATGTTTGGAATTCATACGTTGCAAAGGATATGGGAAATTGGATTAGTTTTGAAAGAACTTATGCTTTGATGATTCTAAAATTTCTATAGGTTGGGCCAGCATGGGTCCCGCAATGCCCTCTATGTAATTTTAGTAACTTTTGAAAGAATATGTAATAATTATGCTTTCGATCTCAAATATGATTATTTTGCTTATCTTTTTGGATATATAACAATGATTTTGTGCATATGATTACTCACTACTCCGCTCGTGCCTACTATGATATCGTTCGCCGATTCCCGAGCCGGTTGGTTGTCGTGCGCGTTATGATATACACCGGTGTTATGCTGTGATGTGGTTCCGAGTTTCGCCCAAGGGCTGGGTTACCTAGCCGATTGGTTGTCGTGGGCATTTGATATACTCTGGTGTTATGCTGTGTTTGGGTGAGTGCAGGGACGACGATACGTAACGCCTGGCTCACTTGAGTTTTCTGATGGGTTTGGTGCTATGTGGTGTTTGGGTGAGTACAGGGATTGTGATGCGTAACGCCTGGCTCACTTGTGCTATTTTTGTATTATGATATATGACGGGGATTTAGAGATTTGAAACTTTCTAGTGTTATGCTGTGTTATGGCGCCATTGACGGGCAGACGACCATATTTCCTATGTGCTGTGGATGATTTGTATTTTGAAAGTAAATATTTTAATATTTGTTGATATGCGTTTGCCTTCCATACTTTTGTTACGATTATTACTCAGATTTATATTCTGTACATTCTGCTTTGCATGCTCAGTACGTATTTCGTATTGACCCCTTTTCTTCGGGGGCTGCATTTCATGCCCGCAGGTATTGACGTATACTTTTTGATCCACCAACTTAGGACATACTTCTGCTGTTTGGAGTGCTCCCCCTACCTCGGAGCCTACTTTTGGTATACCCTCGTTTGTTGCTTTGTATATATTTATTCGAGGGTATGGTGGGGCCCTATCCTGTCCTATGATTCTAGCAGTATGTTTAGAGGTTTGTGGATATATGTGTGTGGATTGTGCCCAGTCAGTTCTATGAGATTCGTATGATGTGTATGTTGGGTGGCTCTACCTGCCATAGCGGCTTTGTCGGCCCGTATATGTATATATGTTGTTCTGTTTACTCTGTGTGGTCTCTGTTGGTATCTTCTGATGTGCAGGGTTATTTTGGGATAGTCCGTAAAACAAAGGAAACTCTACCAATTTTTTAAATATAAGTCATCTAGTTGTAACTCGGCTTTGTGATTGCGTTTGGGTTCCCAATCCGGGCACTAGTCACGGCCCATGGGGTTGGGTCGTGACAAAAGTGGTATCAGAGTAGTTTGTCCTTGGAATGTCCACAGACCGTGTCAAGTAGAGTCTTGTTTATCGGTGTGTTGTGTACCACATCTATAAATGGGAGGCTACAGGATATTTAAGATGCTATTCTTTCTTTCTGATCTTAGATCATGCGATAGAGCTGTGTTATTAGGATGACTCTTTTCTGATCAAATGTTTTATTTTTACCGATGCCTCTGAGGAGGGCCCCAGTTGTTCGGAAGGGCAAATCTGCAACAGTGGGTGAGACCAGTTGAGCTCGGGTGACTACTAGGGCTCATGCGAAGAGTGAGCCCGATATTGCACCCCTGATAGCTAGTTCGGCTACCCCGACAGCTAATTCGGCTACACCGCCAGCTCCTGAGGTTCGAGACTAGAGCTTCCAGCCCTTCAGCTTGGTGCAGAAATTGGGGATATGTGAGAGGCGGTCCAGTTCTTAACCCGACTGGTAGCAGGACAGACCCATAGACAAGGCGTAGGCGGTGATCAGTTAGGCCGTTGTGACAGTTTGAGAGCCCATGAGTTTCTGACATGCAGCTCACCAGAGTTCTTCGGATCCAGGCCCGTAGAGGATCCTCATGAGTTTGTCCGACAGATGTAGCGGACCTTACGATTGATTAGTGCATCGGAGACAAAGTCAGTTGAGTTGGATTTTTTATCCTACGTGAGGTAGCAGATAATTGGTATGAGTCGTAGATGCTGTCCAGAGGTGAGGGTGCCCCTCCAGCCGTTTGGGGAGAGTTTACTGAGGATTTTCTGGCCTATTTTCTGCCTCTGGAGGAGAGTTTACTGAGGATTTTCTAGCCTATTTTATGCCTCCGGAGGTAAGACAATCAGATGAGACCACCCAGACCTCTGTGTTCTTACTATGGGAGATAGCACCCCAGGGAGAACTTTCACACCACCGGTGCTTGCTTTACGTGTGGTCATCACGGCCCCCAGATGAGAGACTGTCCGGTTAGAGGTGGTACAAATGGTTCAGTTCAGTTTACTGGGTTAGCCGGTGGTTCATCTTTACCCTCGGTAGCCATACACCCTGTAGGGAGAGGTATACCGGTATCAGTAGGCCGAGGCAGGGGTTGTGGTGGAGTTCCTGGGCCTGGAGATCCTTCGTACCACACTTATGCATTGGCCAGCTGAGAGGACCAGAAGGCATCACCAAATGTCATCACAGGTATATTACTGATTTTTTATTGAGATGTGTATGTACTGATTGATCCTGGTTCTACATTATCATATATTTCTCGTTTGGTTGCTAATAAAATGGGGATAGAGTCTGAGCCAATAGAGCCTTTTGAGGTAGCTACACTAGTAGGGGATTCTATTATTGCTAGTCGAGTTTATAGAGACTGTTCGGTATTTATTTGTGGCCGCTGCACTAAGGCTGATTTGGTAGATTTAGATATGACTGAGTTCGATGTGATTATGGGTATGGATTGGCTAGCTTCTTGTTATGCTAATGTTGATTGTCAGAAGAAGATAATTCCTTTCCAATTTCATGGGGAACCAGTTATTGAGTGGGTAGGTAATACCGCGTTGCCAAAAGGTAAGTTTATTTCATACCTCAAGGTAAGAAAAATGATCAGAACTTTCCAATTTCTAGGGGAACCAATTATTGAGTGGGCAGGTAATATTGCATCGCCAAGGGGTAAATTTATTTCATACCTCAAGGCAAGAAGAATGATCTGAAAAGGGTATCTTTATCATCTGGTCCGTGTACATAATTTAGAGGAAGAAGCACCAACTCTTCAGTCAATTCTAGTTGTTAATGAATTCCCAGATGTATTTTCAGACGAGCTTCGAAGTCTTCCTCCAGAGCGGGAGATAGAGTTTGCTATAGATCTGCTGCCAAACACTTAGCCTATTATATTCCTTCGTACAGAATGGCACTGGCAAAAATAAAGGAATTGAAAGAACAGCTGAGAGATCTATTGGAGAAGGGTTTTATTCGGCTTAGTACGTCATCCTGGGGAGCTCCGGTATTATTTATAAGGAAGAAAGATGGATCGCTGCGGATGTGCATTGATTATCGGTAACTGAATAAGGTAACGATAAAGAATAAATACCCCCTCCCTAGGATTGACAATTTATTTGACCAGTTGCAGGGAGCTAAATATTTCTCGAAGATAGACCTGCAGTTAGTTTATCATCAGGTGCGAGTACGAGTGGCGGATATTCCCAAGACAGCGTTCTGGACCAGGTATGTGCATTATGAATTTAGAGTTATGTCTTTTGGGCTGACAAATGCTCTGGCAGTATTCATAGATCTTATGAATCGGGTATTCAGACTGTTCTTGGATATGTTCATTATTGTGTTTATTAATGATATTTTGGTCTATTCTCGGTCAGAAGAATAGCATGCGGATCATCTGAGGATGGTGCTTGGTACACTTCGGCACCAAAAATTATATGCTAGATTCTAGGACATATTATAGGAGCTGACGGCATCCGGGTGGATTCCCAGAAGATTGAGGCAGTAAAGAATTGGCCTAGGCCTACAACGCCGATAGAGGTGCGTAGCTTCTTGGGATAAGCTGGTTATTATCGGAGATTTATGGAGAAATTTGCTTCCATTTCAGCGCCTTTGACAAGGCTAACTCAGAAGGGAGTGAAATTCCAGTAGTCTGATGCTTCTGAGCGTAGCTTCCAATTGTTGAAGGAGAAATTAACTGCGACTCTAGTCTTGACTCTTCCCGAGGGTCCAGATGGGTATGTGATCTATTGTGATGCCTCTGTTTCCAGTTGCTGAAAGATAAGTTGACTACAACTCCAGTCTTGACTCTTCCCGAGGTTCCAGGTGGGTATGTGATTTATTGTGATGCCTCTAGTAAGTTTGGGGTGTGTGTAGATGCAGCACGGCAGGGTGATAGCTTATGCTTCCTGGCAGCTCAGAAAACATAGGGTTCACATGGATATTTATACCGATCATAAGAGCCTCCAGTAACATCTTTAAATAGAAGGAGCTGAACTTGCGACAACGGAGGTGGTTTGAGTTACTAAAAAATTATGATGTTGATATTCTCTACCATCCTGGGAAAGCTGACGTTTGTGGCAGATGCACTTAGCCGCAAGTCCATGGGTAGTTTAGCGGACACGCCTTTAGAGAAGAGAGAGATGGTCCGCGATATTCATCAGATGGCTAGTCTTGGAGTTCGTTTGGCTGATTCTGGAGATGTTGGTGTTTTTGTTTGAGGTATGGCTGAATCTTTCATTACAGAAGAGATTAAACAACGTCAGTATGAGGATCCTATTCTGGCTTAGTACAGAGACACAACCCTTAAAAAGGGAAATACCCTGTTTGAACTTACCTCTGATGGAACATTATTATTTAGGGGCAGGTTGTGTGTACCTGATATTATGGGTTTGCAGCGACAGATTATGGGCGAGGCATATTGTGCCCGCTATTCTATCCACCCAGGGTCGACGAAGATGTACTATGATCTCAGATGTTTATATTGATGGGATGGTATGAAAAGAGATATAGCAGAGTTTGTCGCTCAGTAACCAAATTATCAGCAGGTTAAAATTAAGCACCAGAAGCCCGGTGGGTTATTGTAGGAGATGGAGATACCGATGTGGAAGTGGGAGATCATTAATATGGATTTTATTATAGGTTTACCTCGCACTCCACGGAGGTATGACTCCATTTGTGTTATTATTGATCGACTGCCGAAATCAGCCCACTTTCTTTCGGTCCAGACTACCTACTCAGCTGAGGATTATGTTAGGCTTTATATCAGGGAGATTGTGTGAGTTCACGATGTTACCATATCTATTATCTCCGACAGAGGTACCCAGCTCACGGTAAATTTTTGGAAATTATTTCAGGCATGCTTGGGGACACAGGTGAGTCTCAGTGCAACATTCCATCCCAGTCTGACGGACAGGCTGAGTGCACTATTCAGACATTAGAAGATATGTTATGAGACTGCGTTATTGATTTCAGAGGTAGCTGGGATGATCATTTGCCGCTCATTGAATTTGCTTATAATAACAGCTACTACTCCAATATTCAGATGACATCGTATGAGGCATCGCAGTATTCTTGCTCAATCCAACATTGTATAGAAGGAAGTGTAGGTCACCGATCAGTTGGTTTGATGTTGGAGAGACTGAGTTGATTGGCCTAGACATGATTCAGAAGGCGATGGATAAGGTGAAACTTATTCGGGAGTAGTTATTAGTGGCTCAGAGTCGACAGAAATCATATGTAGATAATCACCATCGACATTTAGAGTTGCAGATTAGTGATTGGGTTTTTCTTAAACCTATGAAAGGTGTTATGAGCTTTGGTAAGAAAGAAAAGCTCAGTTCGAGATACATTGGGCCATATCATATTATTCATAGAATAGGCAAGGTTGCCTATAAATTGGATCTGCTAGATGATTTGGAAGCGTTACACCCGGTATTTCATGTTTCTATGCTTCGTGAGTGTATTGGTGACCCTTCCAGAATCTTCCCTATGGATGATATCCAGGTCATAGAAGAATTATCTGATGAAGAGTAGTCCGTAACAATATTGGATCGTCAGGTGAGAAGGTTACGGAATAAAGATGTGGCTTCTGTGAAAATGCTGTGGCGAAACGGTAACTGAGAGGAGATGGCCTGGGAAGCTGAAGAACAGATGAAGAAGAAGTATCCCCACTTGTTTCCAGTATCTACAGGTAATTCAATTCTTCCCTTGACTTTATTGCCTGGTAAATAAAGTATTGACCAATAAATGTATTGTTGTGATAATTGAAAAGGAAACTCCCCCAAATTGTTTGTATGACTCGTAAGGCGGGTTCAACATTCGAGGACAAATGTTCTAAGGGGGGAGGATGTTAGGACCCGTATGTCCTTCATTGAATCAATTAGGAAAAGTTTGGGACCAAAAATGGAATTTTTGAAAGTTGGAGATCGTGAATTAATTAGGTGGTGCGCACATAAGTTGTGTTAAATTTTAATTGGAACACCACCTAAATTTGTGTTGAATTTTAATTGGAACAACAAGATAGTGTGGGCCCATGGACAAGTGGCCAAGTCTTGTGTATATATATAATAGATGATTCCTTTATCTCTTATCATTTCATACTTAGAAAAATAAAATAAGCAAAGCAAAAAGTTGAAGAACAAACCTTCATAGAAGGTCTCGGCCAAAGCAAGGAAAACTGGGAAATCTTTTCTATACTTTCCAAAAATTATTTGTTGATGCAAACCTACTATTTTGAGGTCCCTAAGTTGTGATAGTGTTTGGGGCCGTGTGAGTATGTATTGGTTGTGTAGTGTTGTGTTGTGTTGGAATTATGAGTTGATGCCTAGTTAGTATATTATGATCATTGTAGGGTGAAGGAATGATTGAAAATCATCCATTTGTGTATGTAGTGTGCTAGCCAGATTTATGACTATTGCTAAATGATGATAAAGAGGGCTATTGTTGTTATGTTGCCTTTTGAATTGATAATTGATGTTGCTAGATTGTTGTTGTTGTTGATTAATTGGGCCGAGTTGAATTCTTAGGGTGGCCTATTTTCAGGGGAAATGCTGCCCAAATTTTTGTAGAATTAAGGGCAAAGTTAGAATTTAATGCCCAAAAAGCCTTTAGCTAATTTAGGGTGGCCTATTTTCAGGGGAAATGCTGCCCAAATTTTTGTAGAATTAAGGGCAAAGTTAGAATTTAATGCCCAAAAAGCCTTTAGTTAATTGTTTGACATTTTTTGACTTGTTTGTAGACCTTGGGCAGTCCGAAGCATAAGTTGGATTTGGATTCAGAGGTACCCAGCTCACGGTAAATTTTTGGAAATTATTTCAGGCATGCTTGGGGACACAGGTGAGTCTCAGTGCAACATTCCATCCCAGTCTGACGGACAGGCTGGTTATTTGAGAGCATTTGAGGTCTGTAAAGCAACCTTCCTTTTTCGGCATGTCTTAGCTAAAATAGGCTACGATACGAGCCTAGAGGAAACTCTATTCTCGCAATTCAAGCATGTGTATGATCCGTATTTGTTTCTTGGTATTCTTGTGTTAATATGTCATAACATTGGGTCTTATGTCTTTGGAATTCATAAGTTGCAAAGGATATGGGAAATTGGATTAGGTGGGTCCCACAACACCCTCTATGTAATTTTAGTAACTTTTGAAAGAATATGTAATAATTATGCTTCCGATCTCAAATATGATTATTTTGCTTATCTTTTGGATATATTACAATGATTTTATGCATATGATTTCTCATTAATTCGCTCTGCCTACTATGATATCAGTCACCGGTTCCCAGGCCAGTAGGTTGTCGTGCACATTATGATATACTCCGGTGTTATGCTGTGTTTGGGTGAGTGCAGGGACGGCGATATGTAACGCCTGGCTCACTTGAGTTTTCTGATGGGTTTGGCGCTATGCGGTGTTTGGGTGAGTACAGGGATGGTGATATGTAACGCCTGGCTCACTTATGCTATTTCTGTATTGTGATATATGATGGAAATTCAGAGATTTGAAACTTTCTGGTGTTATACTGTGTTATGGCGCCATTGATGGGCGGGAGACCATATTTCCTGTGTCATGTGCATGATTTGTATTTTCAAAGTAAATATTTTAATATTTGTGGATATCCATTTGCCTTCCATACTTTTGTTACGATTATTACTCAGATTTATATTCTATACATTCTACTTTGCATGCTCAGTACGTACTATTGATCCCCCATCTTCGGGGGATGCATTTCATACTCGCAGGTACTGACGTACAGTTTGGTGATCCACCAGCTTAGGACACCCTTCTGCTATTTGGAGTGCTCCCCTTGTTTTGGAGCCCACTTTTGGTATATACCATCATTTATTGCTCTATATATATTTATTCGAGGGTACGACCGGGCCCTGTCTCGTCCTATAATTTTGTCAATATGTTTAGAGGTCCCTCGTTCATTGATTTGTATATATTTATTTGAGGGTACGACGGGGCTCTGTCCCATCCTATGATTCTGCCAGTATGTTTAGAAGTTTCTGGACATATGTGTGTGAGTTGTGCCCAGTCTATTCGATGAGATTCGTATGATGTGTTTATTGGGTGGCTCTACCTGCCATAGCGGCCTTGTCGGCTCGTATATGTATATATGTTGTTCTGTTGACTCTGTGTGGTCTCTGTTGGTATCTTCTGATGTAAAGGTTTATTTTGGGATAGTCCGTAAAACAAAGGAAACTCTGCCGAACTTTTTTTAAAATATAAGTCATCTAGTTGTAACTCGGCTTTGTGATTGTGTTTGGGTGCCCAATGCGGGCACTAGTCATGGACCACGGGGTTGGGTCATGACAGTTAAGGTATCAACCCCTTAACAAGTTAATGGACTTCATACCCTCCATCATAAAGGTCAAGGCAAGCACCCCTTCAACAAGGTATGGTAACATGCAACCCTAGGGATACTTTTCAAGAAATCATCATATTATTACATTGCTTTCATCACCATAAGGTCATATATCTCATATGCCCAGCATTGGGCCTTCAACAACTCAAGAATCAATATCCCGACATTTTATCAAACACTTGGTGAGTGCGTAATACTAGTGTAAAACCATACAATTAAAGAGTGTAATCATGCTAGTAAATAAACCATCAATAGATACTTGGTAACATCCTCAAACAATATACATCAAAATGCTTCATCAACTCTCACAATAGATCTTAGATTCATAGCTCAAAACATGCTAAAACATTTATAATTTCATGAATCCCCAACATAGTGTGCAGTGAATTTCATAATAAGTAATACCCATGAGTAAATCAACTTTAAATCATGCAAATTTGAGTAAAAGGAAGCTTGGCAATCATGGGTGAAAGGCGCCCATAAAATAAACCCACATACCTTAGCTTTGGAGAATCCTTAAAGAAGATTGGAGATGGAGACTTGAAGCTTACATCATAACCTTTGAATCTGGATGAGTTTTGAGACTTGATATTTGGAGATGAAAGATTATCTAAGTACTTAAGAGAGTATTTGGGAATGTCTTCGATGATAAGAGGGTGATATAAGGCTAAGTACGGGCATTTTCATACATGGAAACATTTATGTCCAAGACCCAAAACCCTTGGATCAAGATAAAATCACCGGCAACAAAATATACAGGTCCGCGTCTGGTCCGCGATACGGACCTATCACAGAGGTGTTACGACCTAAGCCTAGGGCCTAGAAGTGACTGGCGAATATGAAACCCGATGGAACCTCAAACAAGCCTCGTAGCATATCATTACACATCCTTGGTCACGAAAGCAAGTAGATAACAATAAGAGATAAACATAAACAAAGGGAATTGGGACTAAGGGTAAACTCCCATATCATAAACATCAAAAGTCAATAGAGTCAAGCTCATAGCATAGATACATGACATGTACAATAACACCTCTACTACGGTGTTATGCTGTGTTCATCAAAAGTCAATAGAGTCAAGCTCATAGCATAGATACATGACATGTACAATAACACCTCTACTACATAGATAAGAGCGGGGCCAAGACAAAGCATCTGGGCTCACCATCATAGTCAATACATAAGTCAAAGAGAGAAAGTCTTAATACGTAGCAATAGATTATAAGTAACGTCGTCAGAATAGATGCTTCACCAACAAGCTTGATAGAAGTCATACCAGCCATATGGAGGAGGATGATCAATCGGTACACCGATTCTTACATGGTGATATCATGTAGGCATAAAGAATGTGTTGGTATGTTTTAATGTACTAAGTATATAGGATGCAATGCAACAAGAGATAGACATCATAGGCAAAGTGCATAATCATAAGCAATAGATAGCATACTAACAATATGACATGTATAATGAAGTAAAATCATGTTTATATAGAACATAATACGAGTATAATGAATGAAAATTATATTGCAACCCAAGGCCTACCATCCCCTTGGATAGGCGCATGAGGTATAAACTCCTTCATGAGGTTGATGGAGTACAAACCCCTCTACCAAGGTTAACGGAGTACAAACCCCCCACCGAGGTAGACAACGTAAAAACCCCCCATCAATGTTGATGGGTACCAACACCAAACAAGGTTACCTAAGCTTACCACCCCCCTAGCTAGGTGACCAAGGTACCAACCCTGTGATAGGTTACTCGGGCTTACGACCCCCCGAGCTAGGCTTGGTCATCCCCAACACTATAAAGAGATAATATCATATATATATATATATATATATATATATATATATATATATATATATATACACATACACACTATAGAGAGAAAATTATATATATATATATATATATATATATATATATATATATATATATACACACATACATACACTCCTTTCATCAGCATACACATACATTCCTTCTCATCATCATTATATCATCATTCCATCATTATTTCATCATCATATAGCCATTCAAATCATAAGACATACATAGGACCTTCAATTCCACAAGAAACCATAACCAGACATTTTATCAAACACTTAGCAGAGTGTAATGCTAGTGTAAAACCATGCAATTCAAGAGTGAAATTATGATAGAAAAATCAATGTATAGCCATCAATAGATACTTGGTAATGCCCTCAAACAATATACATCAAGACCCTTCATCAATTCTCACGATAGACCTTAGATTCATAGCCCGAAACATAGTCAAACAGTCATAATCTCATAAACCCCAACATAGTATGCAGTGAATTTCATAATAAGTAAGACCCATGAGTAAATCAACTTTAAATCATGCAATCTAGGGTAAAAAGAGAGCTTAGGTATCATGGGTGGAAGGAACCCATGAAAGAAACCTACATACCTTAGCTTTGGAGATGAGCTTGATGAAGATTGGAGATGGAGACTTGAACCATTATTGCAGATCGATTTTGGAAATAAAAATTTTGGAAATTTGAAATTGCTAATTGTTTGCTCTAATATTAGGGTTAGACCCATTTTTCACTCAAAATGACCCCTTGAACAAGAATATAAAGTCGGATTTTTGATATAACGCATGAATTTCGAGATATATGAAAATTACAATTTTGGGAACTTCCGAGGCACATTTTTGGGCACTTTTTAGGGTCGTTTCAGGAGGCAAAAGTAATACATGTCTGTGACGGCTACGCGTCGCGTCACCATCGTAGATCAATTCTGGATAAAGAAAGTTATGAAAATTAAAATTTCTAATGGATTGCTCTTAAATTGGGGTTAGACCTATCCCCACTCAAATTGACCCCCTAAACAAGAATATGAAGTCGAATTTTCGATATCATGCACAAATTTTAAGATATTTGGAAATTACGATTCCGGACACTTTTGAGGAATATTTTTGGGTACTTTTTTTGAGTCATTTCAATTAGTATATAAATCCTCTAAATGATACACACATAGCCTAGTTTAGGACAGGACTCCACTATACCCTTAACAATAACATAATATCAAATATATGTTAGAGACTCGACAAAGCCTAAAATAAATATGGAGCTCACCAAAGGCTGCTAAGTATCTTGTGTTTATATTAGAGAGATCCTACTAGCTTGAGTACCTATACACATGTCATGAAACATAATGTCACCATGAGGGACATTAGTACAAAAAAATATACTAAATATGTACGACATAAAGAATCTATATGTGATATAAAAACTTAAGAGAAATTAGTTAGGTACAAATGTATAACTGTGATATGTAGATAAGGATATGGGACTATCTAATACTTTACTCTCATGTTTTACAATGACCATCTGATCAGTGGCAGGAGAGGATGATCCATGCTAGGCATTTTAACCATTGGGATATGGTCCTCTTAACTATATAGGTTAGAATTGACCCATCCTAGGTATTTTAATGCTTGCGTTTCTACCTATAAATAGATGAATTAGGATCATCCCATGCTAGGTATTTTAACCTTTGAATTGCAACCCAAAAATATATAACTTTGCTTGGGAGATCAACCTATGCTATGCCCTCAAGTCATGGGTTGCTGATATACATTGATTTAGAAAACCTTTGATACTTAAAACATAGAATTTTTGTACATTCTCTAGCTCAATTTAGTGAATTTGATATGCATTTTGTGTTAAAACAAAATTCAGACTCCAAGTGCTGAAATTGCAAAAGTGTAGGTTTGATATGGGATTCTATGAGACATAGATAAAAGGTCTAACTTCTACGAGACTCATGTTGTCATGACCCAAGCTAGGCTTTAGATGTAATACAATGATTGAGACTGTCAAAGGAACCCCAACTTAGCCCTCTTAGCATATCATAAATATTAATAGGTGATATAAGCAATTTAAAAGTGGAAAATCATTAAAAGGGATCTATGTATGTTATCATAAGATGGAAGAGCTAAACAACATATTGACTCTATACATGATATCCAACAATGTCTCTACCATACTAAGATAGGTTGGGGGAGGGGGCTAAGACATATTCATAGTTCACCCACAAAGAAAAGTACAAGCATAGTCCCAAATTATCTCAAAGTGACAAAACAATAAAGCTAGAATATGATAAGTTCATCCCCGGAGCATGAGGACTCACCAACAATCTCCAAAATGTAATCCAGAACTAGCCACTAAGGTAAGGAGTGGAATGGTCATCCATTTTTACATTGTGATATAATGTAGGCATAAAGTATATGTTATTATGTTTGAATGTACTAATTATGTAGGCCATGCATGTAAAGTAAAATATGTAGTACAAGGACTAAGTAGAGAGCAAGATGTAGAGTAAAACGTAAAGGTATGCTAAATATGTAAATGACCAATGCATAAACAAAGCATAAGTCAGATTATATAAGTATCATAAAATATCATACATATGTGGGAAGTGACCATAATTGATAATAAGACCATGCAAGCTATAACATGGAACCCCAATGTCTGCTCGTACATCGAAGAACACAGAGCATTATTTGTCAAGATAAGACTCTACTCTACGAAGGGAGTGTCATAATCATAATGCTATACGTGAATCTACTAGATAGACCATCTTGGCAGCATTAACCTATGATGGTAATGTAGTTATAAGACTAGACACTTATATAAGGATCTTAGGTTGCACCTCTACTTCAAGCCTTATTTGGTGCTAAGTTAAACTTCCATTGAATACATATCATGAACATAGGTCATATTATCATAAAATTATAGTTCATGCTTGTCGTAATTGATACTTTTCATAGTGGAAAGGTAAGTTAAGTAAATAGATCTAATTCATAGGAATCATACTTATATAAGAACTCATTTTCATAATCATACTTGTAATGTGATTGTAGGCCTTTTATCATTACAACTCTTAAATTATTTGTATAAATTGGGATCCAAATTCACCGTTTATGTAACACCCCTCATGTTTTGAGGCCTAGAAAACTAAAAGATAAGAAATTTTTGATATTCTGACTCTTCGAGCCACACCACAACCCATAAAAGGAACTATAGATCATAGGTGGTCTCGTGGAAAATGCCTAGGAAAAAAGTGAAAAAAGTTGAAGGATTTTTGGAAGTTGACTTACATGATACTAGACGAGTCTTAGAAGTACTCATGACCCGTAAGTTGGTCTTACAGGAAGAGCCCTGAGTAACCTAAAAGTTGTCTAATTCTGGGATCACTTTAAGGGAGCGTTTATGGTCCATAAGTGGATCTATGAGTTGTATTGCATGTGCATGTCTTAGAAGCTACAATTTCAATAGCTTAACTTTTGTGACACCCTAATGCATGAGCCAAAGTACGAACTATAGGTGCATTCACAGCCCATGGAAGGGGTTTCGTTGATGGCTCTGACAGTTTTTAATGAAGGGTGTTTTTGATATTTCCAATCCACCCAAGTCCTAAACTACGTCATTTTGGCTATCCTAACTACTTTAACTGACCTAACCTTTATAAAGCGTTATCCTACTTCATTCAAAGTTTTCAATCCTTAAAATTCTCTTAAGGGTTCTTAATATTTCTCTCTCTAAGTCAAAAGTTCCATTTGTCATAACACGGGCCTAGGGCCTAGGAAGAACATGGAGAATGGGAACTTGAGAGTCCCCAAACAAGATCTCATAGCATCCACATACACATCATTGGTTCGGAAACGCATAGTAAAATAATAAACATATAGTTCTAAGGGACCGAAAAGTATGCCTCACTCTATGGGGATGTCATAAGGATATAGATTTGCATGGATTCACATAACACATAAGAACTAAGGGGTGGGTAAGTATGACTCACACTATGGAGATAAATCAGATTGATTTGGTCTTTGATTGCCCTTTTTAAGTTAGAACAAACCCAACCCAATTTGGAGTTTTATTTTCCTATAGCAAATCAAGTCAAATCAAATTACTGGTCGATTATTTTTATTTACGATTTTGTGTGACTTTTGATTTGATTTCTAATCATTTGTCATAAATTTATAGTTGGATGAATTAGTTAAGGTTGCGAGATATGTCTAATTATTTTATTTATTTTTGACGCGTCTTAAACTAAATCTAATTTACAGAAAGTACTATTTTTTACAGCAATCTATATTGATTTGCCAAAAAATGTATATTTGTAAAATTATACTTAATATGTTATTATTAAATTTGCTTGTGGAGATTCCTATCATTCAAGGACCAACCAACTTCTATCTATCTATTATGCTATTTCTACTTATGTCTTTACTTTGAGGGTGATCTTGGGACATATCTTGGCCCCCGTCCTAATCTATGACTTAGAGACATTATTAGACAACATGTAAACTCTATATACGAATTTGTGTTATGTTACATAAAAAAATTAGAAAACATAATAAATTTTGAGTGAGAAGAAGTTAGAAGCTTAACCCATTTGATTAAATCATAGTTTACCCATATTTTACCCATGAATACCCAAATTTCTATGGGTTGAATATGAGTTTAAATCCATATTTTATCCATATAAAAAAGTCACTATCCCTAACCGTTAAGAGGTGGATGAAGATTGTCTCTGGTTCTTACATGGTTAGATTATGTGGGAAAAAAGTATCTGTTAGTATGTTTGAATGTACTAAGTATGCAGGGAGCAAATATATAAGAACTTATTAAACCTGCATTCAATGTCAGATGACAGACATATATATAGAAAGAATTATAAATAGAAGGAAGAGTAATACATCAATATGCCGTGAAATCCATGAAATGGAATAATACTTCAACATATGGGGATAAGACCTTAATCGACATCTAGACCATGCGAGCTATTAAATGAATTTTTGATGTCTTCCCCATATTGAATAAGAGGTGATCTACATGCCAAAGTAGACCATACTTCTCCTTACGGGCCTTCTATTTCGGATAAGTAACCTAACCTTACGTATGCTCCCATCTCGATAAGGGTTTTTTATTCATAACATTATCATCCACAAAGGGGTATAAACATGAACCTGAGCTAGCACATATAGTTATGGGACTGGGTGGCTGGACCTTTGGACATAGTACCCTTCACACAAGTCCAATCAGTGCTAAGTCATCATCCCCCAAGAATACATGTATATATACATGCTTGCAAAAGAGGCATACATCCTTTCAAATTATTTTCATGCATACTTAGGCTTAAAAGCCAAACATATTTGGGCTTAAAAGTCAATTCATACTTCAATTCATACATGGTCTAAAAAGCCAAATCATACTTCATGTCATACTTTTAATGCATAGGAATAACTCATTGGTACTTGTGCATGTTGGTGTAAACACCCATAATTACTCAGAGCCATATTATAGACATTATGTGATCACATGTCATGTCATAACCATACTTTCCTTTAAATCATAGTCATGACCATAATTGGGTCTTAACCCACTTCATAAACTTCATACTCATATATCTATATGCGATGAATGATGAAAGAATAGCATGGACAATAGAGCTTTATACTTAAAATAATAATATAAGAGAAATTCAAGTAAATACATGAAGAACTTCACATTTAAAGCATACTTGAGATTACCCATGCCTAAATTCAACATTTAAAGGGATATGCATATTCAAACCTTCGTAATATCAATGCAATTCAACATATTAGGGCTTAAATCACTTTAAAAACACCAATTAAGTATGACTCATATCTCAATTGAATTAAATCAACATTAATTCAAAAGACCCATATTCAAAATAAGCTTGAAATTTATAAATAAAGTAGCAAAAACTATTTGGGGTTTTCATGGTTGAAAGGGACCATGAATCAATCCCATATGCCTTAGATCACTTATAAGAAAAAATAAGAAACAAGTCTGAGAAGAAGACCCTTCCTTGAGCTCCAAGTTAAATCTCCAATGGTATACTTGAGAGGAGTTCTTAGAAAAGAGAGTTTGAATATTATAAATGTAATGAATGAATTCGAATAAAAATAGAGGAGTATAGGTCTTTTAAGGGGTGTAGGATTGGTTAGAAAGTCACAAATGACCCTTAGAAATTATAAAGATTCTGAGAAAGCCACCAACGAAATGAGCATTAAAAAGTCCTGGTGACCCGTGAAAGGGAACCATGGACCATACAGGGGCCCTTGTAGGGTCTTTAGACACTTAGCATATTTTTCAGACTAATGACATTTCTATTAGCATATTTTTCAGACTAATGACATTTCTATTGACGGTTTATGGTCCATTCAATGGTGCACTGACTGTACAATGGTTTATACAAATGGACCAAGTTTTGAGACAGTAATTTTACACTTAGAACCATATTCTAGGATGAGGGCTTCATAACACACTTCACCATGGCTCAAACGAGGACCATGATAACCCATTATGGCTTGTGGTGGGTTGCACGACTCGTACAAGAGCCCTTGGTGGCTGCCTTAGCCAAATTCTTGGCTTAGAGGCTAGGCCCCCTACCAAGGGCCCCTTTGACAGCTAGTGGTGAGGACTATAACTCGTAGGAGGTTCCCTAGAGAGCCATCAAGCCTCAAATCCTTTCCTATTCCACACAAAGCCATACAAAAGCATTCCCCATGGGTCACACACCTCCAGAAATGTGATTTAAGCATCAATAAAGTCTCATGAGATCTAGGTCCTTACATCATCTCCCCCTTGGGAACATTCGTCCTCGAACAAGAAATAGACTAGCTAAAAATGCTTGACTTAAACATGAAATGTTTTAACATTGGAGCACTACACATAACCCATTTCTTAAAAATCATAAAATCATTAAAACTCATGTCAAAACATTCTTTAAATAATTTTCGTGCACATATATGCATGTCATGTCATGAAACATAAGAGTGAAAGAATTAGGACCATTTACAATAGGATGAACCTATTACCTTAGGCTTGAGTAGATTGAAAAAGATAGGGATATCGATTTATCATGTCCGTCTCCACCTCCCATGTGGCACTCTCCATATGTTGATTTCTCCAAAGTACTTTAACCAAACCACATCCTTATTGTGAAGCCCGCTTTACTTGCCTATTAAAAAGTACAACTAGAACCTTTTCATAGGATAAGTTCTCCTCAACCTCAACACCATCCAAGGGTACAATCGAACTGGGATCATCAATCAACTTCCTGGACATAGACATATTGAACACCGGGTGAATAGAACTCATTTTGAAAGGCAAGTCCAATCTATAGGCCATCTTGCTGATCCATTCCACTATCTCATGAGGGCCTACATACTTGGGACTTAGCTTGCCCTTTTTACCGAATTGCATTACACCCTTCATAGGGAGAGGCCTTTACATACGCATAATCACCGACATAGAATTCAAGTTCCCTCTTTCTAATATTCAAACAAGACCTTTGGCTACTTTGAGGCATCTTTAACCTTTCCCTAATCAACTTCACCTTTCCATGGCCTCCAACACCAATTCAGGCTAGTCCATATCATCTCTCCCAACTCAAACCATCTCACTGGGGATCTACACCTTCTCCCATATGGAGCCTCAAATAGTGCCACCCAATGCTAGAATGAAAACTATTGTTGTAGGTAATCTGATAAGCGGTAGATGATGATTCCAATTACCCTTAAACTCTAACATATAAGCCCTTAACATGTCTTCCAAAGTTTGAATTGTCCTTTTGGCTTATCCATCAATTTGAGGCTGGAAAGCGATACTTAACTTTACCTTAGTGCCAAATCCCTTTTAAAATGATTTACAAAAGTGAGAAGAAAATTAAGTACCACAATTCAATATGATAGATAGAGGTATACCATGCAGCCTAACCAATTTATGCATATACAACCTTGCATAATCTTCGGCATTGAAGGTAGTCTTGTTGGGTAGGAATGAGCTGATTTAGCCATCCTAACAACGATGACCCAAATAGAATCAAAATTTCTTTTGAGTACAAGGCAAACCAACCACAAAATCTATGTTAACATCTTCCCACTTCCAAGTAGGAATCTTAATATCTTGAGCCAAACCATCGGGCCTTTGATGTTCTACATTCACTTGCTTACAATTAGGACATTTAGATACAAACTTGGCTATGTCTTTCTTCATACCATGCCACCAATACACTTCCCTCACTCCCAATACATTTTGGTAAATCTCAGATGTATTAAATAATGAGAGTTATGGGCCTCACTCATGATCACTTGTCTAAGACCATCAACATTCGAACATACAACCAATCTTAATACCGAACCACACTATCTCCCCTTTAGGAGAAAGTCTTATTTTTCCTTAATATCAATAACCACCAAAGACTCAACCCCATGCAGAACATAAATACCACCATTATTAGAGTCAGCCAATCTAATACCCAATCTAGACAAACGATGAACATTTTTTACCAACTCCTTGTTTCCTTTATTAACATAGGCCACACTATCCATGGATAGACTACTAAGAGTATTGATTATAGCATTTTCCTTGCTGGGATGATGTTGAAAACTCATGTCGTAATCTTTGAGAAGTGCTAAGCACCTTCTTTGCCTCAAATTAAGATCCCTTTGGGTGAACACATAGTGGAAGTTCTTGTGATTAGTGAACACATCAACATGAAAACCATCTAAATAATGTCATGACCCATGCTAAGGCCTAGATATAACACAATGAATGAGAAACTCAAAGGGACCCCAAACAAGCCTCTTAGCATATCAATCACACATCCTTGGCCACGAAAGCAAAATAAGCATCACAAATTATAAAAAAAGGGAAGTAAAACTAAGGGAAGTCTTGATATTCATAAAACCAATAAAGGAGTCAAGCTCATAGCATAATACATCATAGTATCCAACAACACATCTAACTTGGAATGGAGCGAGGGCTAAGATACTCACTAGGCACACCCTCATAATAATAAGTATTCAACATAAGAAGGAGTCTCAATATAACATGAAGTAAATAGATATTATCCTCAGAATTGAGGACTTACCAAAGCTTTTTTTGAAAATCAAACTAGCCATGTGGAGGAGGATGATCACAAGGAACTCCCATTCCTACATGGTGATATCATGTAGGCATAGAGTATGTGCTAGTACATTTTAATATAATAAGTATGAGGGATGCAATGCAACAAAGACATAAGCCAATATATTCAAAATATATAATCATAAACAATGGATATATAATCTCAACATGACATGCATAATCAATGCTTGTAATAAAATATGCTTGTAAAACATTCAACTTGCATAATACATATTACATGTGCGGCAAAAGACCTTAACCGACATAGACCAAGTGAGCTACTAGTTAGAATCCAAGGCATGTCACCCCCTTGTTAAGGTGATTGAGGCATGTTAACCCCTCGACATGGTGATCGAGGCATTTCACCCCCTCGACAAGGTGTGATCTACATGTCAAGGTAAACCATACATGATAATATGAATAATCTGAGGCATGTCATCCCCCAACAAGGTGATCGAGGCATGTGACCCCCTCGACAAGGTGTGGTGTAACTAGATGGATCCACTAGAAACCATAAAAGGGATATTATACAATCATATATAGAATATTATTTAGAGACTAAAGTGGTGTAACTAGATGGATCCACTAGAAACCATAAAAGGGATATTATACAATCATATATAGCATATTATTTAGAGACTAAAGACTTTCTATAAGGACCACTTAGGTCAATCCCCCATCTTAAGCCTCAATCGGTGCTAAGTCAAATCCCACGGAATACTTGAATTAACCATACTTTAATAATACCATGAGTAACTTGTACGAAATATGATAAATGACATAAGTAGCTCTTAAAAATACTTGACCTTTATTAGTGAGTCTAAATTGAACATGAGAGTAGATAATAATCATATATGATCCCTTGCTTTAACATGAATGACTCACAAGAGGTAAAAATCATAAAGTAGGTCTCAACTTGATACTTGCAAAATCATAGATACTTTCCATGAAATCAATACATCCTTGAAAGCCCTGAATCATCATGAAGTCACTTGACTTGTAAATCGTGTAATAGATCATCAATAACTTTAGAATTCTTGTTATGTCATTTTATCAAACACATGGTGGGTTCATGATACTTGTCTAAAATCATGTAATTCAAGAGTGAAATAATATAAATGAATGATGTGCTATCAAAATACAACATATTTGATGCCTAAAACAAGGAATTTTGCGAGTTCTTAATGGAATTTTTTTAATGGTTTTTATGTTTTTTGTGTTGTTATTGCAGATAAGGTATATTGGCATGATTTTGGAGAAAAACTACAGATTTTGCTGAAGTACAAAACATATGAGCTCACCTACGAGTCGTACATCAAGTTACAAGTCGTACGGTGATCTCATAGCCAAAAATAGAGAGCTAAAATCAAAAATTTGCTAAGTGGAGGTTAGCCTTATGGGCCACCCTATAAGTTGTAGGTCTCAATACGACTTGTATAGGTGGACTCGTAGCAAGAAACAGAGAGTTGAAATTTTGAACAAAGAATTAAAAGGCCTAGACTACAAGAAGAGCATACGAGTTATAGCTAAGGCAATGAATTATACCAGTGGGTCATAACAGTCAAGTCTAAAATGCTAAAAGCCTGATATAAGACCCCCGATTATGACTTATAGCTCACCCTACGAGTCGTACCTGCAACCAACTATCTTTTTTGTGTAATTTTAAGGGTTAAATTTATAAATACTATATATCTTTATGTTAGGGTTTATTGAAGGAGAGATCCCAGACTTGAATAATGTTGATCCTTTGAATATTCTCTCTAGACTATTTCAGAGTTTTAGTGTAGATTTTACTTTTCTCTTAGAAAACTCACTTTTGGGGAGTGAAAATCATATATTGTATCCATTCTCAATCCATCAAGCTTGTGGTTTGCAACTTATGGTGTATTCACTCTTCATTGCTTGGGGTAAAATTCTCAACTATGTCTTGTATTTGAATTTTTGTTGGTTTTGCCTTAGCCATGAGTAGCTAAACATCCACAACTTGGGGTTGTAGGAACCATGGGTGGTTAACACGAGATAACCTAGATTTATTGCATTTCTATATATGGGTTTTTCCATGTATCATCTATTTCCCTTTATTTTGATTGTTGTTTGGTTGTGGACAATACCAAAACATGCCTACTATCATGATCCTGACCAAGATAGTGATGAATAAGAAAAGGAAAGTAGATGATAGAATTCGATTGATGTATTCTCATCTAATCAACCAAATTTGACCAAGGGGAGGTTGATTGGGACAATTGGAAATGGTTAGTTGGCACGCCATGGTGGTTAACCAAGTGCCATGGTAAAATTTGACCTTAAAGCCTAATCAAGGGGAGGTTGATAGGGATAATAGGTAATGGTTAGCTAGCACACCATGGTAGTCGACCAAGCACAATGGTGAAATTCGAACTTCACCTTGTCAAGAGGGCTAGAAGAACCTAAGTTACCATCTTGCATACAAAGTTCCAATTGCAGTTGTGTTGTCTAAGGTTATTGATTCAACAAACTGTGGGGAACAGAATTCCTAAGTTATCCCTAAAACTGAGTGTTTCCTTGCATAGTAGTATAGTGTCAATTTTACTTTTGTTCTTAAATCACAAACCCCTCCTTTTTTAGAGATTTTATTTATAAATATTCAAAATGATTGATAGTGAATTCTTGTATTCAAGCCCTATATTGATTGTGGATTCGGCCCTAACCTTAGGTTAGGCTAATTGCTAACAGTGATCGCTTTCATATTGGAGCGTGAATATCAGAGATAATAAACTATCATAAAAAAATTATGGCGCCGTTGCCGGGGAATACAACTAGGTTTTGACTTGATTTCACTATTAGTTAGTTCAAGTGTTAATTTCTAAACTCTCTTGTATTTTGCTTTTATATTTTTTTTGTTGTTTGATTCTACTTGCAAGGAGTTATAGGTTGTATGGCAAACACAAGAAGCCAAGGCAATCCCCTAGTTCGATCAATTTGGAGATCCATTAACTTTTTAGATGAATGGCTCTGGTTAATAAGGATATTGCGATGGAGGAAGAATTAAATGTGCATATCACTATGGGAAGAGAAGAAAATCTACCCCCGAGGAATGATTGGCCCCAACTTAGGGATTTCATTGAGAATGCTTATAGTTGGAACCATTATTATTTGAACCCTATGGCCATGGATGGTACTGGTTCTATAGTGTTTCCTCCACTACTGGTAGATGATAAGTTCTCAATGTCAAGTAGGTTACTTTAAATACTCCAAACCATGGGTTATTCATAGGGCTACTCTCAAAGGGTCCCCTCGTCATCTCCATAATGTGGTTTTTGTATGCAAGAGTGTAATGGGGACACAAAATCTTTCTCTTGATGTCATTGGTTTGTGGATAGTTCCTTGTCACTAATGAGTAATGCAATTGTATGGTTGTCTAAGCTTTCTTCGGGTACAATAACAAGTTAGGCAGAGCTTTAGAGAGTGTTTTTAGAAAGATCTTTCCCAAGATCAAAGATGCTAAAGCTCAAAGATCAAATAAAAAATTTGAGCAATTGCTGGGTGATTCTATCAGTACCATATAGAAGAGATTAACCAAATGCTTGAGGATGGTTCCCAATAATAAGATTATGGATGATGCCTTGGTTGAAATTTTCTATCGAATGCTTGATAAGAATAGTCAAGCTTGCGCCGAAACTATCATGTAAGGCATGTTTCTTGACCAACCTTTCACATTGATAGCCGCTAGGATGGAGCAAGTTGTTAAAACTAACAGAGTATTGGATCAAAGAGAGGGAGGTGCAGCAAAGACTTCTTGTGCTGTCAACACTAATAATGAACAAGCAAGGGTCAATGAAGAGATCGTGGGGCAACTTGTTCAACTTCGCACGAGTATGGACTTTGTCCTAAAGTAAAATCAAGTAAGTGTCCAAGTAGTCAGTGACCAACCTCCTAAGGCTCCTATATATGAAGATCCCTTCTTTGATGAAGATGCTTGTTTCTTGAGTAATTAAGCGGCGAGTTTCTAGAATAACCCCCAAGGTTCCAACTCAGACTATTGGAGGCAAGGTTCTGGGAATCAAGGTGAGAAATACAACTGTGATGGTGCTTATAGAGATAACTGAGGTAGCTACTATAAAAGAGAGAAAGTGTGGATAATGAATAGGGGAGAAAATATGGTTATATGAATGATCCTTGTATGCCGCACCACAACCATGATTCGTGTGAAACACTTCGAGGCTTGAAGAGATTTTTGACAAGTTGTTGAAAAGAGCCGATCACCAAGATGTGACCTTGAAGTGAATGAAATTGAATATTTCAAGCATTAACCATAAGATAGAGTCTTAGTTCGTGGCTATTAAACAATTGGAACAACAATTTGGATAAGTTTCTTCACAGTTGAACCAACACCAAAAGGGCACCTTACCAAGCAACATAATTCAAAACCCAAAGAATGATGGGCATTGCATGGTGGTCATGACTAGGAGTGGTAAAAGCACCATAGATCCCCCTATGCTGGTGATTTTGGATGAAGTTTATAAGAAGGGTATTGATGGTGAAGTTGTGGTTAAGGGAGAAGGTCCGAAGAATGTTAGGATGCAAAGAGAAGAAGTGAGTGAGCACAAAAAAATTAAGTCAATCCAAAAGCCTCCCCCTACTTTCTCTCAACGGCTTAAGAAAAAGAAAGATGAGGGCAAATTAAAACACTCTCTCTCGATGTTAAAGCAATTATCCATCAACATTCCCCTTCTAGAAGCTTTACAGAAAATGCCCGGGTACGCCAAATATATGAAGGATTTAGTGACAAAGAAATGCACTTTGAACCAAGAGTTCTCACAGGAACTCCTACAATATAGTGCGATCATGAATAAATGCCTTGTTAAAAAATGAGAGGACCCCAATGTATTCACCATCCCTTGCACCATTGGTGATGTTGAATTAGCAAGAGTATTATGTAATTTAGGAGCGAGTATCAATCTAATGTCTCTTTTCGTATTCAAAAAACTTAGGCTTAGCACTCTGACTCCGATTAGAATACGATTACTCATGGTGGATCAAACCATCAAAAAGCTAGAGGGAATACTTCCTGATGTGCTTGTTAAAGTTGATAAATTCATCTTTCCCGTGAACTTCGTGATCCTTGATTGTGAGGTTGATTTCAAGGTGCCCATTATTTTGGGAAGACCATTTTTGGCCACTGGAAGAGCCCTGGTGGATATAGATTTAGGTCAGATTTTGTTTAGGATCAATGATGCAAAGGTCGTGTTTGATATCTGCCAGTCAATGAAATACCTGGATGAGTTGAAGAGTGAGATTTGGGCTCTTGATGATTATTGATGATAGAAGATGACTAAATCGAGCCATAACGTTAAACAAGGTGCTTCTTGGGAGGCAACCCAAGCATATGTGATAGTTTTTATTTTGTTTCAAGCTTGTTTGGTTTATGAGATTTTTAAGTGGTAACATGTTGTTTGTTTTTAATTTGAAAGACATTGATTCAGTTGTGATATTTTGAAGAGTGCTATATTTTGAGGCTTGGTCAGTAGGTGGAAATAAAGAACTGAAGATATGAGGAAATGGAACTTGGAGCAGCCTCTACAAATAGGCCTTTGAGTCATAGTCACCACTATGACTCGTAATCATGCCTCGTAAAGGGAAACAGTGAGCATTGAAGGTTGGCACTTACACTACAAGCCAATCTTACGAATCGTAGGATACCCTACGAATCATGAATAGGTTTCATAGTACCTAGGCATGTACTCAAATTTTTTCTAAGTGTTAAGGTCAACTACAAGACCAGGACCTATGAGCCATAGCATCACCTACGACTCGTAGTTAGGGTCTCGTAGCCCTAATACACAGCTTTTTAAATATTGACCCAATTTAGTATAAAAGGGGTCAAAATAAACTTTGACCCCTATTTTAATTTCCTTTGCCCTAAATTAATCAGAAATTCCCAACCCCTTACTCCTAATCTCTGTTCCAACCTAAACTCCATCTGTCCACATCACTTTTCCGATGAGGACTCCGGCGAGCCTCATTTTTCTAGGGTTTCAACATCTCTATCCTTCTACTTTGCATCAGTTTGATCATTCTCTCATTGGGTAAGCCTTATAGTTAATTTTTATGCACTATTATGGTGAGTCTCATTCTTGATAGATGATTGCGTGTTTGAATTAGTCATGATGATTCATACCCATGCGCTTATGCCTTTGTTTAGGTATAAGAAATGAGGTCTGAGTGTTTTGTAAACTCTGTTATTATTTGAGCCTTATTGGGAAATCTTATTTTGGTGGTGATAGTTGGCAGCGTAATGGTCATTAGAGTGTATTGTGTAATTGTTGTATGATCACCATGGAAATTATTTTCGGAATTAGAATTGGGACAATGTAGGTGTGTTTTTAATATGCAACATCTTGTTAGCCTTAGTCGAAAGTGTATGGAATTCTTCTTACATCTCAATGAACTATCATGTTGATAATAATTATGAGCTTGGAGATGTGTTGTTTATGGGTTTTACTTGGAGATAAAGTAGGATTGAGTTTGATCTTTAGGGTAATGGTTATTATATTGCCTTGTATGTTAGTGGTCTAGTTGTATACCAAACTTGATGGATTTCTCTGACATTGCAAATGCTTGGTTTGTGTTTGAGTTGTTTGTAGTTCTTGTGGGAATATTGTAGGCACTATAGGTGCCTTCTGTCTTCAGCAATGAGGCATCCTTAGTCGTATTGTCCCCTCATAGCAGGCACTAG
Organism: Solanum virginianum; assembly: GCA_000787875.1. Taxonomy (NCBI): domain Eukaryota; kingdom Viridiplantae; phylum Streptophyta; class Magnoliopsida; order Solanales; family Solanaceae; genus Solanum; species Solanum virginianum. The sequence continues at coordinate 45,703 of DF358662.1, forward strand.
TCACCTGTGGTTCCTTCATATTTCTTGTATGAGAGCCACCTATGATTCATAGCATTTACTATGACTCGTAGTAGGGGCCTCATAAGTCTGACTGAGGTTTCAAAAATGTTTCTTAAATGAGCTACGTGGCTAGACTATGGCTCGTAGGCCACCCTATGAGTCATATCTTCACCTCGTATCTGGTTTTAGATTACATTTTTTCAGAGACCATGGTATTACTAGGCTAGAGTATGACTCGTAGGTCACAAGTGGAAGGCTCTATAGAAGTCCACAGAGTCAGGATAGACCCCGAGGCAAATTTACCTTAAACTTAGGGCAACACTGCTATGGACCCGGTAGAAGTTGAGAGTCCCTCCCAGTCTGAGGAGGAGGGTAGCAGTGATAGGTCCAAGAGTAGCTCACCATAGATGACCCCCATACATACTGAGAGAAATTTTGAGGAAGGATCACAAGCTCAGCAGGAGGAAGTACAATCACAGCCCCTATCGACCCCAGGTGATGTGTTTCTGGAATGAAAGAGATCTATGACAAAGGGTTAGAGCCAAAAGAACAGGGCAAACTGATTCGACAGTTCCACGAGGTGTCCAGGATAAATGACTCTGGTTTAGATAAGGTACCAGGATTAGATCCAGAGATAGATAGACACGGACTATGATGGACAACACAACAGTTGGGTAAATATGACCCTTTCTTGGTCCATGAGTTTTATGCTGCCTACCTTGACACACTTCTCCGAGGCCTACCAAAGAACAGGAAGGCTATTGAGCAACCTTGATTATGAGTGGTTTTAGTCAGGGGTCAGAGAGTTGACATCTCAGAGGAGACGATCCGACAGGTTCAGTTTGGGCTAAACTAAAGAGTGCCTCAGTCCACCACAGAGTATGATGGTCATATTGGCAAATTGAGGAAATCGGTGAATAAGAAAGATGTTGGGGCTAAAACCGAACTACTGCAGTGGATTTCCAATCAGATATATGAGAAGGGATTTGAGCTTATTTGGGTCACAAACCACGCTGATCTGATAGTGAAAGCCCACCTCTCATTTTGAGGTATTTATTGGCGGTTGATTATTTATTGGCGTATCCGACCCACTTTGATAGATGATATGATCACCCTAGAGTGAGTTGTGTTATTAGCCAGCATCCTAGCTGATTATGAGATAGATTGGGCCCAGATTATCTCTGAGCAGATTGACAAGTTCGCCGTCCAGATGAGCACTTGACTGCCATTCCCTATTTTGATCCACTAGTCGTACAGTGCAGTAGGTGTTCATGTCAATCCTCACTAGGACCAGCACATAGAGGCTGATGAGAATTTGATGGCGCTACTATGAGCAGCTCCTTCGGCCATCTTATATCTATTCCCAGTTTAGCCTTAGACTCAAGGTCCTAGTTTAGCTACCATCGGTACTACCACAGTACTGCAAATCCTTCCCCAACTACTGAGATTAAGTCGACACCATCTTCCAGTACTCCAGCACCAACACAATCCATTATGCAGGTGATCTCTCTTATTTCTGTTGTTGCTTTTCAGGAACTGGTGTGCAGCGTAGCTACAACGGAGCTCAGGCGACAGGCTTTAGCAGCTCAAGTCAGACCATGGATCAGAATATTGTTTGGGACTCAGAGGAGAGGGCAAAGGCATTCACTTGGAATTTGGTAGATAACAGCGTTAGAGCAGTGGATGCCCGAGTACATGCATTCGAGGTGAGAGTCTAGAGGAGGCTTGAGGGTGCTTGACTTGTTGATATGAGTGCAATGATAGAGGAGTTAGCCAAGTTTAAGGTTGACTTATTGGAGATGTTAGCAGCCCCTACTGCGGTCCTGGAGGTGGCACCGATAGGTGATGAGGTTTTTGACCGGTTAGTTGACCGTCCACATGTCCATGGGAAAAGGCTCCTCAAGATGAATGGCCCAGAGATGAGCCAGAAGAAGCCCATACCTGATGACCCAGCAGCACAGGGGGAGGAGCTGATACCAGATGAGGTGGTACAGGAGTCTCTAGCTCTAGAAGCTATACAGAGGGAGCAGGAGTAGCGGATAACACAGGGAGAGGGTGGTTCACACGCCGTTATAGCCCAAACTCTATAGTAGGAGACCGTAGAGCGGGACCTCAGTATCAGACAGATGTTAGTGCTTGAGCACCAAGTGTATGATTATTTTTTACCCCAACAATTATTTTTATCTATGGATAATTTATTCTTTGTGTTAATGTTTTTGTTGGTTTTGGATTGGTTCAAATCTTTTGTGTTGAATGTTGTTTTTACTTTTGCTCTTGAGGTTAGTTTTTAAAATGTTAGTTTTTAATATATGTGTGTGTGTGTGTGTATATATATATATATATTTATGTTTCTATTCTTAAGGTTTAGTACATGTTTTTACTTTGAGGACAAAGTATTCTATTTTGGTGGGGTTTGGGAAGTTATGGATAAAGGTGAAGTCTGAGTAGCCTCGAGTCCATAACTTCCCCTATTTTTAATCCCATGGTTTTCTTGCCATGTTTCTTTTTCCTTGTGGATGTTTTAATTTTCTATTGAATAGGCATGTTTAGGTAGTGTAGATAATTTGTAAAAACATAGTAGTATTATCTTTTGGCGTATACACAGTTTTTAAATTTTGATGAAAAAATTAGGTACCCTCAAAATTTTTGAGATTGTTGGTTATTGATGCAATCATGCATATTGATTATCTGGTGATATTTGTTCTGATAATGAAAAGGTAAGTTGAGGCTTGAGGCATGACTTGTGAGTCTATACTTGATTCTGTATGCAATGCCATATGGGTTGTGAGCTTTTTTGCCGCATTTATGTATCATGTATAGACTCAGAGCTTGCCTTATAACTTTAGATTAGTTCGGTGGTGTGGTTGATTTGGAAGGGATCTTAGGCCTTTGTTCTTCTAGTGAGCCCATTTTTTCCTAAATGGCCTACCAAAGGTGTTAGTTACCCCTTGTTCCAAATATTTGAGGCTTCATGAACTCATTTTTTCTTGACACCCAACTAGGTCAGCCTTGTTTTATGAAATACCTTAATATTGGCCCTGGTCTATCTTTGAACATGTGAAGCTTAATTGAGACTGAAAGCCTAAGTTGAGGATGGCTACAAATTGTGGCCTTGGTTTAGGGAATAGATATTATGTACTTCACCTCAGGCTAAAAGCGTAAGTTGAGGGTGGCCTTTATTTTGGTAAAGTAATGAAAATAAGGTGGTTGGTTGGGAAAGAAAGAAAGAAATAAAACAACAATGAACCCGTGGAGGAAAAAGAAAAAAAAGTGCCTTGAATTGAGGAAACATCAAAAATGAGTCGAAAATAAAACACAACTAAAAAAGAGAATGAAAACACACAGTAAAAGCTTGTAGTAGGAGAATAAGGGTGGATTTAGTGAAAATGTTTAGGTTATGAAGGTAAACGTGTTTGTAAACATGGTTCAAGGATAACTTTTAGTCACTACTTGCCTAAAATGCCATACCAATGCCCTATGAGCCTATGTTAGAAGCCATTAAGTCCTAAAGTGATCCAAATCCACCTTGTCACCAATCCGGAAGTTGAGTATAAAGGCAAGCCTATGGTGTTAGTCATTTTACATGAATTTCATTTGTGAGAGTGAGAATTCTTCCATCGTCCCTGGATTCTAAATGCTTTTAAGTGAGTAAGACATAGAGGCAAGCCTATGGTGTTAGTCAATTTGCATGAATTTCTTTTGTGAGAGTGAGAATGCCTGCTCGGTCCCTGAATTCTAAATGCTTTTTCAGTGAGTAAAAGGAACTTCTTTTCTGTTGGCGTATTTGCACTACTTGATTAACATATGTCAAACCTAGTGATGCAGATGATTGATTCTCCTTAGCTTATCATAATTGGGTTACCAGATACATCATTATGTTTTTGTTTTGCTTATTAGCTTTGCAATTTGTTTTTGAAAATGAAAGTTGGGTACCTGAATTAGAGTAACTGGTGTGTATGCCATGGGTATAACTACTAGGTATCTTTCATTGTCTGCTTAGATTGAGTCATCGCTTGAGGACAAGCAACAGTTCTAAGTTGAGGGTGTTGATGTGCTGTCAAAATACAACACATTTGATTCCTAAAATAAGGAATTTTTAGAGTTCTTAATGCAACTTTTTATGGTTTTTATGTGTTTTTCTGTTGTTATTGCAGAAAAGGTAGGTTGGCATGATTTTGAAGAAAAATTGCAAATTTTACTGAAGTGCAGAACATACGAGCTCATCTACGAAATGTAGCCCAACCTACGAGTCATAAGTTGATCTTGCAGCCAGAAACAAAGAGCTAAAATTAGAAACCTGCTAAGTGGAGGTCAGCCATATGAGGCCACACTACGAGTCATAGGTCTCAATACGACTCTTATAGTTAGACTTATAGCAAGAAATAGAGAGCCAAAATTTGAGACCAAAAACTGAAGGCTAGACTACGAGAAGAGCATACGAGTCATAGCTAAAGGAATAACTCATACCAGTGGCTCGTAATACTCAGTCCAAAATGCTAAAAGCCTAATACAAGACCTCAATTATGACTCATAGGGTGACTTACGAGTTGTACCTGCAAGATATACCTGCTGCCAACTGTCTTTTTTGTGTAATTTTTAGGGTAAAATTTGTAAATACTATATATACTTTATATTAGGGTTTATTGAAGAAGAGATCCAGACTTGAATATTGTAGATCCTTTTAATGACTAGTAGTTTGAAGCCTTAAGAAAGCGGTTTTTTTTCGGCACTCGTAGCTCTTGCATCGTTAGCCGCCTTTACTATCTAGACTATTTTAGAGATTTACTGTAGATTTTACTTTTGTCTTGGAAAACCCACTTTTGGGAATGCAAATCATACATTGTATTCATTCTCTATCTATCAAGCTTGTGGTTTGCAACTTATGGTGTATTCACTCTTCATTGCTTTGGGTAAAATTCTCAACTATGTCTTGTATTTGCATTTTTGTTAGTTTTACCTTAGCCATGAGTAGATAAGCACCCACAACTTGTGGTTGTGGGAACCATGGGTGGTTGACACGAGATAGCCTAGATTTATTGCATTTCTATGATTGTGGTTTTGAATGTATCATCTATTTCCCTTCATTTTGATTATTGTTTGGTGGTGGCCAATACCAAACCCTGCCTATTGTGATGATTCTAACCAATGTAGTGATGAATAGGAAAATGGAAGTAGATGATAGGATTCGATTGATGTGTTCTCATCTAATCAACCAAAGCTGACCAAAGGGAGGTTGATTGGGATAATAGGTAATGATTAGTTGGCACTCCATGGTTATCGACCAAGCTCCATGGTAAAATTCGACCTTCACCTACCCAAGAGGGCTAGAAGAACCTAAGTTACCATCCTGCATATGAAGTTCCATTTGTAGTTATGTTGTCTATGGTAATCGAGTCAAGGAACATTGGGGAACACAATTCCCAATTTGTCCATAAAATTGAGTGTTTCCTTACATAGTAGTATAGTGTCTATTTTACTTTTATTCTTAAATCACAAACCCCTCCTTTTTTTTATAGAGATTTTAATTATAAATACTCGAAATGATTGATAGTGAATTCTTACAGTCAAGCCTATATTCCATGTGGATTTGACCCTAACCTTCGATTAGGTTAATTGATGACAGCCAGCGCTTTCTTATTGGAGATGGAGAAAATTATATGTGGGTAGCCTCTACAAGAGCTCCTATAAGTCGTAGTGACCACCACGACTAGAAGTCATGCTTCGTAGAGGGAAATAGTAAGGACTTAAAGTTGGCACACACACTACGAGCCAACCATACGATCCGTAGGGTTCCCTACGAGTCATAACTGGGTTCTGTAATGCCCAGGTATGACTGTTGAAATTTTTCTAAGTCTTGTATCTACTACGAGACTGGGACCTATGAGTTGTAGGGTGTCCTATGACTCGTAGTTGGGTTTTGTAGACGCGATCTACAGAATTTTAAAAGTGACCTAGTTTGGAATATAAAAAGGTAAACGTCTTTTGACTCCTCATTTCCCTCCTAGGTTTTTCTTCTTTCATAACACCCCAAACACTATTTATTACTATTTCATTCAACCCCACACTATTTTTCTATCATCATCTCCCAACAAGTGCATTCCCTCAGGGTTTTAGCTCTTCTTCTTCTCATTACACCTTCGTCTTTTCATTTGGTGAGTTCTCATAGTTAGCTTTGGTACACCCATGCTATGATCTTGCTTTATCTAAATTTTGAACTTGTGTGATCATAGTGGGTATAACTATGTGAAAATGATTGTGTTGGCATGAAAAGTAGGATTTAGGGTTGTTACTTTCCCTACAATGATTAAATTTTTTATGCCTGCCCTTGATTTGTGATTGTAATGTTTGATATTGTGTTTATATGTGGTTGATTGATGATCCCTGAGTAATTATTAGGGAAATCATGTTGGGGTTGAAATTTATGGGTATTGGGGTATTTTCATTTGGGTAAGGTGAAATACCATTGTATGAATTGTGCGACCCTTTATGTGCCTCCATACGCCTATGCTATCATTGAATGGATGAGTTTCAATATTTTTTCATACAAGAAATGTTTCAAATAAAAGGAAGGATTCATGTCATATCGCGGGATAATGGTTAATTGGAGTGATTAGACTTGCTATAGGGTTGATTGTGTATATTAGTTTCATGTGCTTCTTGTTTAGTTTTTGGCCATTGTGGAGAGGTTACAGGCCCCTAATGTGCCTTCTATCTTCTTCTATGAGGACCTACTACCACTCGTAGGTCAGCCTATGAGTTGTAGGGGCCTTCATTGAAGGCAACATTCACCTATGGTGCCTTAACATTTTCTATATGAGACCCACTTACGAGTCATAGAGTTTGATACGAATCGTACTGGGGGTCTTGTTGACCTGATCTGAGATTTTGAAATTTCTTTAGAATGAGGTAAGAGCCTAGACTATGACTCGTAGGGTAACCTATGAGTCCTATCTGCCCATCATACCTGCGCACTTGCATCTAGTTCAGTGTAATTACTATAATAATTTTGTTATTTTTTATTTGGTTGTTTGGTGTATGACTCATTTGTTGAAACAAACATCATGGGACTCATAATCTGGCATTTGGTGATTGTTCAGGTACAATGCCTCCAAAAGATCAAAGTGGTGCTGCCTCAAATTCAAAACACCAATTGAGAGATGAGACATCAGATGATGATAAGTCAACTGAAGAGATAAATATGCACATTAATCCTAAAGCAAACATACCGTTGATAAGATCCCGAGCAATAAGAGTCCTTGTGGAAATAGATAGCCCCTCCCAGTCTGAAGAGGAGGGTAATGAAGATGAGTTGGATGATGGCCTTTCACTTTCAGAGTTGGGGTCTATCGAGTCATCTCAAACCCCAACTGAGGGGACTGATTATCAACCTCCAGCGGATCCTACAAATACTGTCACTTCTATAGATCCCAAAAATACTATATGGTGTATGCCAGGTACTAAGGAAATATATGATAAGGGATTGGAACAAAAGGGTCAAGGAAAACGTATTCGACAATTTCATGAGGAATCGTCACTCAATGGTTCCGGATTGAGTAGAGTGCTTGACTTGGAGGCAGGGATTAATCATCACGGGCTTGCATGGCTATCACAGAAGTTGGGAAAATATGCCCCATGTGTAGTTTAGGAATTTTATGCTGCCTATTACTCCACGATTCTCCGAAATCTTTGTTGAGGGAAGAAACCGATAGAGCGACCGAGGTTGCGAGAAGTTCTAGTGCTGGGTGAAGTTGTTGACATTTCAGAGGAGACTATCAGGAGAGTTCAGTTCGGGCTAAGCTACAGGGTACCTCGTTCCACCACAGAGTATGATGATAGAATTATAAAATTGAGGAAAGTGGTGAGAGAGAAGAAGGTTGATATGAATACAAAGTTTCTCAAGTAGATAGCTAACAAGATATGCAAGGAGGGTTCGAGCCTACATAGGTCACAAACCACACTTCTCAGATCTTGAAATCCAACCTTTCATTCCGTGCCAAGTTTTGGTGGTCTATTATTCATTGGCGCATCAGGCCTACCTTTACGGATAATATGATTACCCTGGAGAGAGCAGTACTACTAGCCATCATTGTAGTTGGCTACGATATTGATTAGGCTCGAGTTATAGCCAAGCAGATCCATGAGTCAGTGATTCGTACTTAGACCTCATTGCGTTTTCCCATTCTGATTCATAGGTTATGCAATAAAGTTGGGGTACAGGTCTCTCTCTATTTAGACCCTCATATAGAGACAATATGTACCATGGATCCTAGCCTGATTAAGGCTGATGAGAACCCAGTAGCCCTACAGAGAGCTGTTCCACCTCTTATTCCATATATATTCCCAGTTGAGCCTCAAACTCGGGGTCCTACTCCAGCTACCACCGACACTACTATAGCTACTGCAGAGCTATCCCCAACTATTGAGATTGAGTCGACGACGTCTTCTAGTACTCTCGCACCAGCAACATCCACTATGCAGGTTGACTCTTCTATTGCTTTTCAGGCACTACAGCGCAGGATAACTACGGCGGTACTCAGGCTATAGGCTTTAGCAGCTTAGGTCAGACCATGGGTCAGCCAGACTATTCAAGACTCAGAGGAGAGGACAAAGGCATTCACCCATAATTTGGTTGATGAGAGAGTTAGAGTGGTGGATGTCCGAGTAGATGCATTCGAGGTGACAGTCCTAGAGGAGTGTTGAGGGTGCTCGACCTGCTGATATGAGTGCAGTGACAGAGAAGTTGTCCAAGTTTAAGGCCGACTTATTGTAGAAGTTAGAAGCCCCTGTTGTAGTCTTGGAGGTGGCACTGACGGCTGATGAGGTTTTTGACTGGTTAGCTGACCAATTGCATATCTATGGGAAGAGGCCCCTTAAGATGAATGACCTAGATATGAGACAGAAGAGGCCCAAACATAATGACCCAACAGTATAGGGGGAGAGGCTGATACCAGATGAGGTGGTATATCAGTTCATCTAGGGCTAATACATGTAATACTAGAGGGATGTCGGAAGCAGCAGGGAAAACATAGGGAGAGGCTAGTTAACATTGACAAAGTCACCTAGACTCAAGAACAGGAGTACCCTAGAGCAGGACCCCTAAGATCAGACAAATGCCAGTGCATGAGTACCAAGACCATGATTATGGCCACCCCGAGACACTTAGTGGATATCGATTTGGATCAGCTTCTATTCATTGGGTCAATGATGCAGAGGTAATGTTTGACATCCGCCAGTTAATTAAACACCCGTGATGAATCAAAGAGTGACGTTTGGGCCTTTGAAGATAGTTTTGAAAATGGACGATGGCAAAGTCGAGTCACGATATATAAATCAGATACTATATGAGAGACAACCCAAGGTACCACCACTTGGTTCTAGTACACATGATTTTACTTTGAGGACAAAGTATCCTATTTTGGTAAGGTGTGGGAAGTTATGGATTAAGCTGAAGTCTGAGTAACCTCAAGTCCATAACTTCCCCTATTTTTGATCCCAAGATATTCTTACCCTGTTTCTTTTTCCTTGTGGATGTTTAACTTTCTATGTTGAACCAACATGTCTAGGTAGTATAGATAATTGGTAAATACATAATAGTATTATCTAGTGGCGTATACACAGTCTTTAAAAGCTTTTGAAATGTTGATGAAAAATTAGGTACCCTAAAAATTTTTGAGATTGTTCATTATTGATGCAATCATGCATATTGATTATCTAGTGATGTTTGTTCAAATAATGAAAACGTAAGTTGAGACTTGAAGCATGACCTATGAGTCTATACTTGATTATGTATGCAATGCCATATGGATTGCGAGCTGATTTTACCGCATTCACGCATCATGTATGGACTCAAAACTTGCCTTATTACTCTAAGATTGGTTCGGTGATGCCGTTGATTTGGAAGAGATCTTAGGCCTTTGTTCTTCTAGTGAGCCCACTTTTGCCTAAATGACCTACCAAATATGTTAGTGAACCCCTTGTTCCAAATGTTTGAGCCTCTCATGCACTCATTCTTTCTTGACACCAAGCTAGCTCAGCCTTCTTTAATGAAATACCTTGATATTGGCCCTGGTATATCCTTGAACATGTAAACCTTGATTGAGGCTAAAAGCCTAAGTAGAGGATAGCTACAAATAATGGCCCTACTTCAAGGAATAGATATTGTGTACTTCACCTCAGGCTAAAAGCCTAAGTTGAGAGTGGCCTTTATCATGGCAAAGTAATGAAAATAAGGTGATTAGTGAGGAAAGAAAGAAAGAAATAAAAAACCATGAACAAAGCGAGGAAAAAGAAAAGAAAAGTGCCTTGAACTAAAGAGAAATACAAAAAAATGAAGTACAAAAATAAGGCACAACTGAAAAAGAGAATGAAAACACCCAGGAAAAGCTTGAAATAGGAGAATAAGGGTGAAGTTAGTGAAAACGGTTGGGTCATGAAAGTAAAAGTGTGAATAAACATAGTTCAAGGATAACTTTTAGTCACTACTTGACTAAAATGCCATACCAAAGCCCCATGAGCCTATATTACAAGCCATTAAGTCCTAAAGTGATCCAAAGCCACTTTGTCACCAATCCAAAAGTTGAGTATAGAGGCAAGCCTATGGTGTTAGTCATTTTGCATGAATTTCATTTGTGAGAGTGAGAATACTTGCTGAGTCCCTGAATTCCAAATAGTTTTTGAGTGAGTAAGAGGGACTTCTTTTCTATGAGGGCATTTGCACAGCTTGATTAGCATATGACTAACCTAGCAATTATGGATGGTTAATGCTCCTTAACATATCATAGTTCGGTTGCAAGATACATCATTGTGTTTATGTTTTGCTTAGCAGCTTTGCAATCTAGTTTTGGAAAATGAAAGTTGGGCACCTAAATTAGAGTAAATGATGTATATGCCATGGGTATAGCTACTATGTATCTCTCATTATCTGCTTAAATAGAGTCGTCGCTTGAGGACAAGAAATAATTCAAAGTTGAGGGTGTTGATGTACTGTCAAAATACAACATATTCGATGCCTAAAACAAGGAATTGTAGGAGTTCTAAACGCAAAATTTCATAGTTTTTATGTGTTTTTGTGTTATTATTGCAGAAAAGGTAGGTTAACATGATTTTAGGAGAAAAATACAAAATTTAGCTAAAGCACAGAACAAACGAGCTCACCTAGGAGTCGTAGCCCAAGCTATGAGTCGTAGGGTGATCTCACAGCCAGAAACAGAGAGAAAAAATAAAAAACTTGCTAACTAGAGGTCAGCCTTACGAGCCCACCCTATGAGTCGTAGGTCTCAATATGACTCGTATAGGTGGACTCATAGCAAGAAACAAAGAGCCAAAATTTGGGACCAAAAACTGAAGGCCTAGACTACAAGAAGAGCATAAGAGTCGTAGCCAAAGCAACAACTCATACCAGTGGGTCATAACAGTCAAGGCCAAAATGCCAAAAGCCTGATACGAGACCCCAATTACAACTCATACGTCACCCTACGAGTCATACCTGTGAGACGTACCTGCTACCAACTATCTTTTCTGTATAATTTTTAGGGTTAAATATATAAATACTATATATAATTTATGTTAGGATTTATTGTAGAGGAGAGATCCCAGACTTGAATATTGAAGATCCTTTGAATATTCTCTCTAGAATATTCTAGGGTTTTAGGGTAGATTCTCACTTTTCTATTAGAAAACCCACTTTTGGGGAGTGCAAATCATTACATTGTATTCATTATCAATCTATCAAGCTTGAGGTTTGCAACTTATGGTGTTATCAACTCTTCATTGCTTTGGGTAAAATTCTCAACTATGTCTTGCATTTGCATTCTTGTTGGTTTTGCCTTAGCAATGAGTAGCTAAGCACCCACAACTTAGGGTTGTAGGAACCATGGGAAGTTGACACGAGATAACCTAGATTAATTGTATTTCTATGATTGAGGTTTTGCATGTATCATCTATTTCCCTTCATTTCGATTGTTATTTAGCGGTGACCAACACCAAACCCTGCCTACTATCATGATCCTGACCAAGGTAGTGAGGAATAGGAAAAAAGAAGTAAATGACAAGATTCAATTGATATATTCTCGTCTAATCAACCAAACCTGACCAAGGAGAGGTTGACTGGGACAATAGATAACGGTTAGTTGACACACCATGGTTGCCGACCAAGCACCACAGTGAAATTCCACCTTCACCTTCACAAGAAGGCTGGAAGAACCTAAGTTACCATCCTACATGCGAAGTTCCAATTATAGTTATGTTGTCTAGGGTAATCGAGTCAACGAACCATGGGGAACAAAATTCCCAAGTCATCCCTAAGATTCAATGTTTCCTCGCATAGTAGCATAGTATCTATTTTACTTCTATTCTTAAATCACAAAACCCTCTCCCTATTTGTTTAGAGATTTTAGTCATAAATACTCAAAATGATTGATAGTGAATTCTTGTAGTCAAGCCCTGTATTCCCTGTAAATTCGACCCTAACCTTCAGTTAGATTAATTGCTAACAACGACCACTTTCTAATTGGAGCGTGAACATCAGAGGAAACAAAATATCATCAGTGATCTCAATGCAAATCAACCCACCAACATGTAGTAAAACCCTCATGTAAGGTACATTGAAATCCATCACCAAAACCGCATAATATTTCATAGTTTCATAGCTAAAAACATGCATAGTCTCAGTAGACAAGTAATTCATGTAACAAGCTTGAAATAGTCATTCATACACAATTAATCAATACTTGTCAAAACCCCAACTTGATTCATGCTCATATTTCATAATAAGAGATACCCATAGGTAATACTACTTGGAAATATGCAATTTTCACAAAAAAGATAAGGTTGGGCTCAATGGGTGAAAGGACCCATGGATGAAGACCCATATATGTTAAACCTTGAATTTCTTGAGGTGAATTTGAAGTAGACTTAGAGCTTGAAATGAGTCCTTGAGTCCCACAATTGAGCTTGGAATCCTTAGATTTGAATGAGAGAATTGATAGAGTCTTAGAGAGGGTTTTGTGAGCTATAGAGTTAAAAAAATGGCTAAGTATGAGTGATTTCATTTTTAAGTGGGCATGTGGCTATGACTCCATTACCCTTGGCTGAAATAGAAAAACCAAGGAAAATAATACACTAGTCTATGCCCTGGAATGATGCGGACCAGACGTGGAGCAACATTTACACTAATTCACACCCCAGGCACGTCATGGCCTGGGCACAGATAGGCACTAGATTATGAAAAATTAGCAAAAATTATTTTTCACTATGGGTCTTCTAAAATTTGGGTTATACCCATTTCCTACTCATTTTTCCTCGATAGACAATATGAAATTAGAATTTCATAATCACGCATGGATTTTGAAATATATGGAAATTATGATTATAGGGCATTCCGAAGCACATGAGGGGTGTTTCAAAATATCTCTCCCTTGGGAGCATTCATCCCCTAATGTCAAAAAAACATGCATAAGAGAAGTAATTATGAAGATTTCAGCCTGACATGAATGCAACAAATGCATCTAAACATCATTTTCAAAAATCTCAACATGAATGTCAAAAATAACTATAAACATAAATGCATGCAAAATGTCATGAGGATTGAAACCTAAGAATTGAAATCATATAGAGGACTTAAGTTATTACCTTTGGCTTGAGTGGAGTGGAAAAGATATGGGTATCACTTTTTCATGTCCGCCTCACCTTTCCATATGGCACTTTCAACTTGTTGATTCCTCTAAAGGACCTTGATGGATGCTACCACTTTGTTTCTCAATCTCTTCACTTGTCTATCCAAAATCTCCAAGGGACATCCTCATGGTCAAATTATCTTCTACAACAACCACCACTTCTAAGGGCACTATAGCACTTGGGTCACCCACACACTTTCTCAAGATGGACACATGGAAAACCAAATGTAACCCTTAAACTCCAAAACACAAGCTTTAAGTATATGCTCAAGAGTTTAGATAGTCCTTTGGGCTTGGCCATCCATTTAACGATGAAAATCCATGTTAACCTTGACGTTGGTACCAAGACCTCTTTGGAAAGACCTCCAAAAATGATAAGTGAATTGAGCACCATGATCCAAAATGATAGACAAGGGCACCCCATGCAATCTAACCAACTCTTGAATATACAACTTGGCATAATCTTTGGCACCATAAGTGGTTTTGACTAGTAGAAAATGAGCCGACTTTGTCATTCTATCCACAACAACCCAAATAGAGTCAAAATGTTTCCTAGTCTTAGGCAACCCAACCAAAAATCCATGTTAATTTCTTCGTACTTCCAAGTAGGAATTTCTATTTCTTGGGCTAGGCCACCTGGCCTTTGGTGCTCGGCTTTCACTTGTTGGAAATTGTGACATCCAAGTACGAATTTAGAAGTATCTCTCATTATACCACCCAACCAATACACCTCCCTCAAATCTCTATACATCTTTGTAGAAATGGGGTAAATAGAATAGGATGAATTATGAGCCTCCTTCAAGATCAACTCTCTTAAGTCATCAACATTAGGCACACAACCTACCTTGGTACCTAAGGGTACCATCTCCTCCATGGGAGAAAACCTCCACTTTACCATCCTTCACCAAGGTCTTCAACTCAAGCAAGGCGAGGTCAAGATCCTATTTTGACTTACCTCCTCAATCAAAGAAGATTTAGAACTATCAATAACTATTACACCATAATTTTCAACTTCAACCAACCTAACCCCTAATCTAGTCAACCAGTGAACTTCTGTAGCCACCTCTTTGCCACTATCATCAATATGATCTAGACTACCCATGGACACTCTACTTAGAGTATCGACCACAACATTAGGCTTGCCGAGATAAAAATGCACACTCATATCATAATTTTTAAGGAGATCTAACTACCTTCTTTGTCTCAAGTTAAGATCTTTTTGTGTGAACACATATTAGAGACTCTTGTGGTTGGTAAACACATCGACATGAACTCCATACAAGTAGTGGCACCAAAATTTCAAAGCAAACATGATGACTGCCAATTCAAGATCATGAGTGGGATAGTTTCGCTCATGCACCTTAAGTTGTCTAGAGGTATATGCTATCATCTTGCCATTTTGCATCAAAACACACCCCAAACCAATTCTTGAGGCATCATAATAAACCACAAACCCTTTTAACCATTTCGTTAGAGCAAAGATAGGAGCAGAGACAAGCGTATCTTTCAAAGTTTAGATGCTCTTTTCATATTCATCGGTCCATATTAATTTTGCATTCTTTTAGTTCAACTGTGTCATAGGAGAAAAAATAGAAGAAAAGTCATTCACAAGCCTCTGGTAGTAACCCACTTAGCCCAAGAAACTCCTAATATCTGTTGGAATCAAGGGTCTAGGCCAATTTCTTATCATCTCCGTCTTCTTAGAATCCACCTTAATGCCATCACTCGACATCACAAGCCATAGAAAAGCAACCTCTCTCAACCAAAATTCACATTTTTCATATTTAGCAAACAACCTCTCATCCCTCAAGATTTGCAACACCACCCTCAAGTGATTAGAATGCACTTCCTTACTTTGGGATTAAATCAATATATCACCAATATAGACCACCACAAATATGTCAAGGTAGGGTTTAAAGACCCTATTCAGAATGCACTTCCTTACTTTGGGATTCTGACATGAATGCAACAAATGCATCTAAACATCATTTTCAAAAATCTCAACATGAATATAAAAAATCACCATAAACTTATTACCATAAACATGAATGCATGCAAAATAACATAAGGGATGAATCTAGGACTAGAAATATATAGGGGATAAATTATTACCTTCAGCTTGAGTAGAGAACGTGACCACAAACTCAAAGTGCCCATACCTAGCCCGAAAAGCCATCTTGGGAATATCACACTCCCTCACCTTTACTTGGTGTTATCCGGACTGAAGACCAATCTTAGAAAAGTGACTAGCCCCTTGTACTTGATCAAAAAGATCATCAATTCTCGGTAGATGGTACTTGTTCTTTATGATAACCATATTAGGTTGCTGGTAATCAATGCACATTCTAAGAGAACCATCCTTTTACTTCACAAATAACATCGGTGCACCCCAAGGTGACTTAATAGGCCTTATGAAACCCTTTTCCAACAAATCCCTCAATTGATCCTTCAACTCCTTCAATTCCGTCAAGGCCATATGGTAAGGGGGAATAGAAATAGGTTGTGTATGGGGAAGGAGTTCTATACCAAAGTCTATTTCCCTTTCTGAAGGAACATTGGGAACCTTATCAAGAAAGACATTAAGAAACTTATTGACCACCAGAACTGACAATAGGAAGTACTTTGGTCTCAACATTCCTAACCCTCACAAGATGATAAAGGCAACCCTTAGAAATCAACTTTTGGGCTTTAAGACAAGAATGGATTTACCCTTGACCATCACATCACGACTTTCCCACTCAAGGAGGGGCTCATTAGGGAATTGGAATTTAACCTTATGAGTTCTACAATCAATGGAGGCAAAATATGCATATAATTAACCTATCCTAAGAATGATATAAAAATCCACCATATCTAATTTAACAAAATCACAAGTCAAGACTTTATGCAATATGAACACAGGATAATTTCTATAGACTCTTTTAGCAACAATTGACTAACCAACGGGGGTTGACACTTCATAAGGTTCACACAATAATTCTGGATTCACATGAATCTTTTTGGCAACAAAAGGTGTAATGAAAGAAAGAGCGGCACCCAGATCTATCAATGCATACACATCGTAATAAATAACCTTCAACATACCAGTGGTGACATCGGGCAGCTCATCCACCCCTTGCCTTCCTTGAAGAGGATAGAATCTATTTTTCCTTGGAGCACCCCTTTGTGGGCCTCCTTTTTCCCTTGGACTCGTATTAGCACCTTAGCCTTGAGGACGATCATCTTTACCTTCATTTTGAGCATGAGGACAATCAACAACCTTGTGACCTGCTTCACCATAACCATAGCAAGCATTAGTGTTTCTCAAACATGGGTCACTATGGTTTCTACCACATCTTTGGAACTTAGGATTAGTCTCTCCACCATTACCACCTTGGAGTCTTGGATTATCATTAGCAAATCTCTTATTAGGAGCATTGGAAGACCCTTGGCCTTGGAACTTGTGGCCTTGAGGAAATCGAACATCCTTGGAACCATGGAAACCACCTTCAAATCGAGCCCTCTTGGACTCACCACTTCTTCTTTTTCTAAGCTTTTACCCCTCTAGTTGTTTAACGTATGTCATGAGCCAGGACAAATACATATCATTTACTAGCATGGCAGTATAACACTCTTCATTAACCAAGTTGGACACTCTCAACATAAATTTATTAATTCTAGCTCTAGGGTCGGCCACCAAATATGGAGCATACTTGGAAAGCTTGTTGACCTTGAGGGTATACTCCCTTACACTCATTCAACCTTGCTTGAGGTTCATAAACTCCATCAACTTAGCCTCCCTTAGCTCGATAGAAAAGAACCGGTTGAGGAATGTGTCTTTGAACTCCCTCTATCACGATCCAAGCCTAGGGCCTAGACATGACACGACAAATGGAAACCCGAAGGGACCCAAACAAGCCTCTTAGCATATCAATTACACATCATTGATCACGAAAGCAAAGTAAAGAACAACAAGAATATAAACAAGGGATAAAGTGACTAAGGGAAATCTTGACATTTATAAAGCATAAATAGTAAAAGCTCAAAGCATAAATGCATCAATTATTCCAACAACACCTCTAAACATAGATTGGGCGGGGCTTAAGACACTTTCTGGGCTCACCCTCATAGTATCAAGGATCAATATAGAGAAATTACATAAGCAAGAGTGACATAGCTAGAGTCCCCGAACATGATGACTTACCAAAAACATACCTTCAAGATATCAAAACTAGCCATATAGAGGATGCTCGTGAGGTTCTCCAGTTCCTACATGGTAATATCATGTGGGCATAGCATATGTTTAGTATGTTCGAATGTACTAAGTATGTAGGATGCAATGCAACAAGACATAAGCTAATATAGTAAAAATGAATAGTAATAGGCAATATATGAGCATAATTTCAATATGGCATGCATGGTCATGCTTGAAGTAAGACATGCTTGTAAATCATTCATCTTGCATAGACCATAGTACATGTGTGAGAAGAGACCTCAACCGACTTAGAATGAGACCAAGCGAGCTACAACTTGGAATCCTGATAATTACCCCTCACCGATAAATAGGTGGTCTACTTGCCAAGGTAAACCATACTTCACCTTATGAGAGCCCATCCCATTTCGGAGAAGTAACCTTCCTTATGTGAGGCCATCCCATTTAAAAAAGGATTTAATGAGAAACTTCACCCTACGAAAGCCCGTCCCTTTTTAGGAAGAATTTCAAGAGAAAGTGCACTAAATTGATCAACTAGTATAGCAAGGGTATAACATAATCCTATGTTGGCACATAGTACAAGGAAAGAGAGTAAACCCTCAATCCATCGGTGCTAAGTCTAATTCTATCAAATACTTATAACAATCATACTTTAATAACTTGCAATAAATATAGAATTATGACATGAGTAGCTATAACAAACTTGACCTCTAATGGTGAGGCTAACTTGAAACATGAGCATACATCATCATCAAACATTACCCTTGCATTAACATTAAAGATTCATAAGAGGTAAAATCTTGGAAATAAAGCTTAACTTCATACTTGCATAATCATAGATAATTTCATGAATTCATAACAAACTTGATAGCCCATGTTCATCATGAAGAACTTGACTGATAAAACATGTAAATAACTTGAGAATCCTTGACTTAATATTTTATCAAACACTTAGTGGGTGTGTAATGCTCGTTCAAAATCATGCAATTCAAGAGTGAAATCATGTGAGAAAACTCAATGCAAATCAATCCACCAACATATTGTAAAACCCTCATGTGAAATACCTTGAAATCCATCATTAAATGTCATAATAGATCATAGTTTCATAGCTCAAAACATAAATAGTCTCAATAGATAAAACCAACTTATAGTATAAGCTTGAAAGAGGTAGACATGCGATTCCAATCAACATTTCATAGAACCCAGCATAATTTGTAATCATAATTCCTAATAAGTAATGCTCATAATTAACACAACTTAGAAACATACAATTTTCAAAAAGGAAGGTTGGGCACCATAGGTGAAAGGACCCAATGGTTGAAAGCCATATACCTTAAACTTAAGGATTTCCTTGATGTAGATTTGACTAAAAACTTAGAGCTTAGATGAAGTTCTTGAGATCCGAAAGTAAGCTTGGGTTGAATTTGGATGAAATATTTTATGAAGTGTTAGAGAGGGTTTTCAGAATGTCTTGGATGATATAGAGATGAAAAATAACTAAGTATAGGTGTTTTCAAGCATATGAGGGCATGGGGCTAAGACCCTAATGCCTAAGGAAAAAATAGGAAAAATAAGCAAGTAACAATACTGCTTTATGACAAGTCCGTGTCGCTGAGCCATCGTAGACAGTCACTAGAAATTGAAATGTTCTCGAATATGAAATTTTGCTATGGGTCCTCTAAAATTAGGGTTATATCCATTTCCACTCAATTTTTCCCTCGATCAAGAATATGAAGTCAAATTATGATATCATGCACGAATTTTTAGATATATGGAAATTATGATTATGGGCATTTCTGAGGCACATTTTCAAACTTTTTGGGGTGTTTCAATTCTCTCCCTTGGGAACATTCATCCTTGAATGTTGGTGATGGTCACGCTCTAATAAGAAAGTGGTTGCTATCAGTAATTAAAGTAAACAAAGTTAGGGTCGAATCCACAGGAAATATAGGGCTTGACTACAAGATTTCACGACTAATCATTTCTAGTATATATAACTACAATCTCCAAATGGGGGGGGGTTGTGATTCAAAAACAACATAAAATAAACACTAATTAAAATGCAGGAAAAAACTTAATTTTGGGGACAACTTGGGAATTGTGTTCCCCATGGTTCGTTGACTAAATTACCCTAGATAACATAACTAAGATTAATGAATCGCATGCAGGATGATAACTTAGGTTCTTCTAGCCCTCTTATGAAGGTGAAGGTCTAATTTCACCATGGCGCTTGGTCGGATACCATGGCGTGCGAACTATCCATTACCTATTATCCCAGTCAACCTCCCCTACGTCAGGTTTGGTCAATTAGATGGGAACACATCAACTGAATCCTGTCATCTACTTCACTTTTCCTATTAGTCACTACCTTGGTTGGGATCGTGATAGTAGGCGGGGTTTGGTGTTGGCCACAATTTGCAATCTCCAAAATGGGCTTTCCAAGAGAGATCAATAAACTACTCTAGAAACTTAAGAAAAGCTTCAAAATGTAATGGAGAATTGTCTACTGATCGAACTATCTCTCAAAAACCTAACTTAAACTATTTATAGTATTTATAAAATAACCCTAGGAATTATGCAGAAAAGACAGCTGGCATCTAAAAAGTTTTGCAATTATGACTCGTATGTTGGCCTAACCATCGTAGTTGGGGTCTTGTATTTGGTTCTTACCATCCTGGACTGAATTGGTATGACCCATAGGTACGAGTGGTTACTTGAGTTATCACTCGTATATTTATCTCGTAGTCTTGGTCTTCAGTGTTTTTGGTCTAATATTTTGGGCCTCTGATTCTTGCTACGAGTCCACCTATACGAGTTGTGGTGTGTCTTTCAACTTGTAGGATGTCCTCGCTGGAGTGACCTTGATTTTGTAGATTTCTAATTTTTGGTCTCTACTTCCTGCTATGACTCCACCCTATGACTCGTAACTTGAGCTATGACTCGTAAGTTAGGTCATAAGTCCTGTACTTCAGCAAAATCTGTAACTTTTCTTCAAAATCATGTCAACCAAACATTTCTGCAAGATTAACATAAAAACACATCAAAACACTAAAACGAAGTACTCAAAAAATCCCTTATTTTAGGCATCAAATGTGCTGTATTTTGATAGCACATCAACACCCTCAACTTAGAATTATTGCTTGTCCTCAAGCAAGGACTCAATCTACGAAGGCAAAGAAAAATACATAGCAACTATATCAATGACATATACAACAACTCATTTGGCTAAGGTACCCAACTACTACTTTTAAAAAATGGTTGCTAATTTATTGAGCAAATAAGAATATCATGAGAGACCTGACAATCCAACTTTGACAAGCTAAGGAGCATCAACGGTTCATAATCACTGGTATAGTCATATGCTACTCAAGTAGTGCAAATGCCCTCACTGGAAAAAAGTCCATCATACTCACTCAAAAGTATTTAGAATTCAGGGACTGAGGAAGCATTCTCACTCCCACAATTGAAATTCTATACATGCTGACTAACACCATAGGCTTGCCTCTCTACTCATCTTCTGGCTTAGTGATAGAGTGAAGTTGGATCACTTTAGGACTTATAAGCTTGTAACATAGGCTTAAGGTGCTTTGGTGCGACATTTTGGGAAAGTAGTGACTAAAAGCTATCCTTGAATCATGTTTACCAATACTCTTTGCTTTTATAATCCAACCCTTTTTTCATCAATCCACCCTTGTTCTCTTGCTTTGAACTTTTCTCGAGTGCTTTCTTTCTCTTTTTCAATTGTTCCTTGCTTTCAAATTCATTATTGCTACTTTTTCTCAATTAAAGACACTTTTTTTCTTTTTCTTCACTCAGTTCATGCTTTTCATTTCTTTCTTGATTTCCCAACTAACCACCTTATTAATTTTACTTTACCACAATAAGGGCCACCCTCAACTTAGGCTTTTAGCCTAAAGTGAAGTGTACAATATCTATGCCTCAAACCAGGGCTACCTATTGCAGCAACCCTCAAGTAGGCCTTTGGCCTTAATTAAGGTTCACATGTTCAAGGATAGAATAGGGCCAATATCGAGGTATTTCATCAGACAAGGTTAAGCTAGCAAGATATCAAGAAAGAATTTGTACATGATAAGCTCAAAAATTTGGAAAAAAGAATTCTCTCACTTAACTGGTGGGTTATTTTAGGCCAGAAGTGGTTTCACTCAAAGAACAAAGGCCTAAGATCCTTTCCATATCCACCATATCACCAAACTAACTTTTAGAGTAACAAGGCAAGTTCTGGGTCCATACAAGATGCATCACTGTAGCAAAATAAGGTCACAACACACATGGCAATCACATCCACAATCAAGTATAGACTCACATGTCTTGCTTTCAGTCTCAGCTTACTTTCACAATATCAGAATAAACATTGCCAAATACTCAAAAATATATGAATGTATCAATACGTACAACCTCAAAGATTTTGAGGGTACCCAATTTTTGATCAAAACATTGAAAACAACTCTAACAATAATGTATATACCAATAGATGATACTACTATGAATTTACCTATTATCTACACTACCTAAACATGCTATATCAACAAAAGATACATAACTTCATCACCTCACCAAAAGATGATACTTTGTCCTCAAAGTGAAGATTGTCTAAAAAGAAAACAAAGTATTCAATCATAAAAAAATAAGCACTGGGGTCAAAATAAGGCAAACATCAAGGTGCATCAAGCACTGGTCTCTGCCTAATCTGCGGGATCCTGGCTTGACTGTTCTCCTCTGCTGCAGTACTAAAATTACCCTCTCCAGTTAGGGTATCCTGTGCTCAATCTCTCTGAATAGCCACCAATAAATGCGACTCCTGCACCACATTCTTAGGTGTGGGCTCCTCCTCCTACCTCTGCTTCTCTGGGGTCGGTTCTAGATCATCTTGCTCTAGAGGCCTCTTCTCTCGGGTGTCCGGACAGTCGACGAGCCAATCAAATGCCTTATCTCCTATCGGTGCTCCCTCCATGGTTGGAACATGGGTCGTCAATATCTATAATAAATTGACCTTGAATTTGGCCAAATCCTTAATAAATGCGTTCACATTGGCTAGCCTAACTCCCTCAAGCCTCTTGTGAACTCTAGCCTCAAATGCATTGACCCTGACATCCACTGCTCGAACTCTCTCATCAATGAAATCTCGAGCATATACCTTCATCCTCTCCTCAGAGTCCTAAGCAAACTGATCAATCAATGGTTAGACCCGTTCTGATAACTCATATAGCCTACCCTCTGCAAAAACCACCCTGCATAGTAAAGCCTAAAAAGTAACAATACAAAAAAGATGGTTGACATATAAAGTAGATGCTACTGGTGTTGGAGTGCTGGAGGATTGTGTAGACTCAATCTCAACGTCTGGCATAGGCTCTATAATGGCCAGAGTAGTGCCAGTACCCTAAAATCTGAGGCTCTACCAGTTATGGGTTTGGGATAACTGGAGGAGCTACTCGTGGTAAAGCCACTGAATTCTTATCAACCTTCATTAGGCTGGGATCTATTGTGCATGTGGCCTCAATATGAGGGTCCTAGTGAGGATCAATGGGAATACCTGCTGCATAATATAGTCGATGGATCGGAACTTGAAATGGCAGTGAGGTGCTTGTCCAAGCTATAGCCTCGTGAATCTACTCTGAAATGATTCGGCCCCAATCGATGGCATAGCCAACTAGGATGCTGGCCAACAGGACTGCTCTCTCAAGGGTGATCATATTATTCGTGAAGGTTGGCCTAATATGCAAACAGATAATGGACCACCAAAACTTGGCCTGAAATGATAGGTGTGCTTTAACTATGGGATCTGTGTGGTTTATGACCCATGTTGGCTCGACACTCTTCTCCCACATTTGACTAGCGATTCACCATAACAACTCTATCTTGGGCCGTTATCCTTTTTAGTCACCGCTCTCCTTATTTTATCAATATGACTGTCACACTTTGTGGTAGACTAAGGCACTCTAAAATTAGGCCGAAATTGCACTCGTCTGATTGTCTCCTCCGAGATATCTACTCTCCTCCCTAGGACTGTCACCATCCATAGCCTAAGTTGCGTGATTGGCCTTTTGTTCTTAGGCAACCCCCAATGGAGTCTAGCAAGATATGCCACATATTTGCCCAACTGCTGCATGGTCCACCTAAGTTTATGCTCATCTAACCTGACATCCAATCCAAGTACTCTGTCCAGACCCGAGGCATTCAACTGAGATTCCTCATGAAATTGATGAAATAACTTGCCTTGCCCCTTAGGCTCCAACCCCTGGTGGTATATTTCTTTCATTCCAGGGACACACCATCTACGATCGACTGGAAGCTGGGACTAGACCTCCTCTTGCTGGGTCTGGGAGGTGCTTTCTGACTCAGACTCGAAGCCAGAATATGAGGGGGTCATCTATGGCAAGCTACTATCTAACCCATCCTCATTACCCTGTTGTTTCTCCTCTTCTGACTGGGAGGAACTACTCACTTCCATGGGTATTTATGCTACAAGTGCCTAAGTCTAAGGTCTATTGGCCTTTGGGTCTAGCCCTACTCTGTGGACTTCTATAGAGCCCTGGGATTGCTTGATTTTGGAGGATTCATCCCGCAACCTTCATTGGAGAGTTTGAATAGCCCATTTATCTTTTTGAGGCATTTTAGCTGCAAAGAACCCACAAAGTAACATATAAGTCCCAGATGTTTGCTTCACTAAAATACAAAGTAAAGAACAAGAAGAAATAAATAAAAATTAACCATACACTGATGCAGCTGCAGATGTACAGGTACGAGTGCCGTTACGACTTGTAGGGTGACCTATGAATTATATACTGTCCTCGTAGAACCTGTTGTGCCTTTAAAAATGCTTTATTTTAATAGATACGAGATGTAGTTAAGACTTGTAGGATGGCCTATAAGTCATAGTTGTTATCTCGTACCTAGTTCCAGAAACATTTTCAAAACTTAAAAAAGTTTATTAGACCCTCCCTACAAGTTGTACTAAGTACTATGAGTCGTATGTGGGTCTCGTATAAGAAATATGAAGGGATTACAGGTGACTAATGCTTCTAACGAGGGACCATTATGACTCGTATAGGAACTTACAAGTCGTAGGAGTATCTCATAGTTGAGCATAGAAGTCTCCTGCAATGCCTACCTATTTCCCACACAAAGCACAAATTCAACAAAAAATTCACTTAATCATGCAAATAAGAGCAAGGCACGACTAAATGGCACATAATCAATTCATACTAGCATTGGTAATTTAAAATGACCATTATCCCTAAGAGTCCAAACCAGTTCAACCAAATGTCAAGCACACCGAAAGCAATAAATGATCTAAACTCATTCATGACATGTCCACAACATCCCAAGGAAGTGCAATCACTATTCACAATGACTCAATCAAACCCAAATGTTCAAGCATAGGCAATCACCCCAATACCATCTAAAGTTCAACTCCGACAACCATTAAAACCCAGAGTAGTAATAATACATTACATACCAAACATTACAAATGTCATACTCACAATCACCCACTCAAGTATTTCTATAAGGTTCACTTCATAACCTAACTCTTTGAAAGCCTATAAACCCTAGAATACAAGTTTAGCTTAATAATCAATAC
Organism: Solanum virginianum; assembly: GCA_000787875.1. Lineage (NCBI taxonomy): Eukaryota > Viridiplantae > Streptophyta > Magnoliopsida > Solanales > Solanaceae > Solanum > Solanum virginianum. The sequence continues at coordinate 71,168 of DF358662.1, forward strand.
AAAGCATATTTAAACATGATCAAACTAAACTTATACTCATATAGGGAGCAAACTCAACAACAAAGATAGAGAAATGTAACCGAAGAGCTTACCAATCAGATTGAAAAATGAACCAAAGCAAAGAGGCACAAATATACCATTGAAACCATAGAAATTTATACCCTCACTGGAATCTTCAATGAAAAATGACATGGGTAGCTAGGATTTTTGCTTGGAGAAGGATTTATGGGATGAGGAAGGAGTTTTTCATGACTTTTTATAAGGGATTTTAGAATTTGGGGTAAAAAATAATTTTGACCCCCTTTTATAAAAAAATCGGGTCAGATTTTAAAAAGCTGTAGATCGGGGCTACGAGATCCCTACTATGAGTTGTAGGTCATCCTACCACTTAGAAGTCCTGGTCTTGTACCAAATTCAACACTTGGTTAAAATTTAGGAATCATACCTAGGCACTACGAACCCCTCTTATGACTCATAGGGGATCCTACGAATCTTAAGGTTGGTTCATAGTGTATGTGCCAACTTCAGATACTTTCTGTTTCCCCCTACAAGGAATGACTATGAGGTATAGTAAAGAGTACAACTCATAGGCCTACTCATAGGAGCTTCTCCAAGTCTAATTTTTCTAGATCTTCAGTTCTTCCACTTTTTACCTGCAACTCAAGTCTCCAAACACAGCTATTCCCAAAATATTATAATTGCAACAATGTCTTTCAATAGTAAAAACAAACTTGCACCTTCTACGTAAGAATATAAATACCTAAAAAACTCTTAAAACAAGTCAACAATTATCAAAATGCTTGGGTTGCCTCCTAAGGTGTGCCTTGTTTAACGTCGTGGCTCGACTTTGTCATCTTTCTTCATCAATAATCTCAAGGGCCCATACCTCGCTCTTGAACTCTTCCAGATGTTTCATGGATTAGCGAATATCGAACACAACCTCTGAATCATTGACCCTGAACCGAAGCTTACCCAAATCCATATCCACAAGGGCTCTCCCAATGGCCAGAAATGGTCTCCCCAAAATGATAGGAACCTCAAAATCAACCTCACAATCAAGGAGCACAAAGTCCGCAGGAAAGATGAATTTATCAACTTTAACAAGCACATCTATAAGGATTTCCTTCAACTTTTTAATGATTCAATCCGCCATAAGCAACCCCATTCTTGTCAGGGTAGGAGTACCAAGGACAAGATTTTTGAAGACAACAAGAGACATTAAATTTATACTCGCTCCTAAGTCACACAATGCTCTTGCAAACTCAACATCACCAATAGTGCAAAGGATGGTGAATACACAGAGGTCCTCTCATTTTTGAACAAGGCATTTGGTCATAATCACACTACAATGTTGGAGTTCTTACGAGAACTCTTAGCTCAAAGTGCACTTCTTAGTAACCAAAAACTTCATAGACTTGGCATACCCAGACAGCTTCTCCAAAGCTTCTAGAAGGGGAATGTTGATGGAGAATTGCTTAAACATCGAGAGGAAGTGTTTGAATTTACCCCCCTCTTCCTTTTTCTTAAGCCTCCGAGGGAAAGAAGGAGGACGTTTAGGAATTGACTGCAATTTCTCATGCTCCCTTACCTCTTCTTGTTACATCCCAACAACCTCAGAACCTTCTCCCTCAACCACAACTTCACCACCAAGACCCTTCTCATCAACTTCATCCACAATAACAAAAATAGGGGGATCTATAGTAATCTTTCCACTATGAGTCATCACTACCATGCAAATACCCTTCATTTTTAGGATTTTGAACCATATTGCTTGGTAAGCTGCCCTTTTAGCATTGGTTCAGTTGCGAAGAAACTTGTCCTAAATTGTTGTTCAAGTTGCTTGATTGCCACTGAGTAAAACTCTATTTTTTGGTTAATACATGAAATATCCACTTTCATTCCCTTCAAAGTCTCATCTTGGTAGTCAAACCGTTTCAACAACTTGTCAAACATATCTTCAATCCAAGAATTACTCGACCCAGCATCACGATTGTGAGGTGGCACATAAGGACCATTCCTATAGACCTCTCTTCTTTCCCATTCGGCATCTGACACTCTCTCTCTCTCATAACATCCACCCTGATGGTCTCTATATGCATCCTATCACAGTTGAAGTTCTAACCTTGATTCCCGAAACCTTGCCTCAAATAGTCCAAATTAGACCCTTGGGGGTTATTCCAAAAAACAGCTACTGTGGTTGCTTACAAAACATACATCCTCATCAAAGAATGGATCATCATAGATAGGAGCCTTTGGAGGTTGGTAAGTGACCACATGGACACTTGCTTGGTTTTGATTCAAAACCAAGTCCATACTTATACAAACATGAGCAAGTTGCTCCATGATCTCTTAGTTCACCTTTACTTACTCATTGTTGGTATTGACCGCATAAGAAAGCTTTATCACACCACAATCTCGTTGGCCCCATACTCTACTGGTTTTGACCACTAACTCCATCCTTGCGGCTATCAATGCAAAAGGTTGGTCAAGAAACATGCCTCCAATGACTGTATCAGCGCAAGCTTGACTATTCTCATCAAGTGCACGACAGAAAATCTCAACCAAGGCATCATCAACAATATTGTGATCGGGAACCAACCTCAAGCATTTAGTAAACCTCTCCCATATTGTGCTAATAGAGTCACCCGACAATTGCTCAAAGTTGTTGATTTGATCAATGAGCTTCAACTTCTTAGATCTCGGGAAATATCTTTCAAGGAATACTCTCTAAAGCTCAGCCCAACTTGTGATAATACCCAGAGGAAGCTCAGACAACCACACAGCTATAGTGCCAGTCAATGACAATGGAAACACTCTTAAACCAACAACATCAAAAGAAAGATTTAGTATCCCCATGACACTCTTGCAAAAAAACACTACATTATGAAGATGAACGGTAGAGATCCTCTAAAGGTAGCCCTATGAATAAACCACAATTTTGAAGCATTTAGAGCAACCCACTCGATACAGTGAACTTAGTATCTGACAGTAAAGGAGGAAGTACTATAGCACCAATAACATCCATGGCCAAAGGGTTCAATCGATACTGATTCCATCCATAAGAATTTTAATTGAAGTCCCTAAACTATGGCCTGTTACCCCTTGGTGGTGAATTCTCCTCTCTATCCTATATCCTCATTCATATGCACATCCTCCTAAACATAAATATCCTCATTCACTTGAGCCATTCTTCTAAGGAGTCGATGGATCTCCAAATTAAGCAGAGCTAAGGGATTGCCTTGACTCCTTATGTGGGACATAAAAACTAGCACACCCTGCAAAAAAAATCAAACAACAAAAACAAAAGCATAAGTAAAATACAAGAGACTCTAGAAATTAACACTAGAACTAACCAATAATGAAATCAAATCAAAACCTAGCCGTATTCCCCAGCAACGGCACAATAATGTCTGATGGATGATGGTCAAACTCCAATAAGAAAGCGGTTACTAACAGTAATTAACCTAACCAAAAGTTAGAGTCAAATCCACAGGGAATACAGGGCTCGACTACAAGACTTCACTACTAATTATTTCAAGCATAAATAACTAAAATCTCTAAATAGGGGGGAGGGGTTTACTGATTCAAAAAACAAAAGAAAAAATAACACTATACTAAAATGAAGGAAAACACTCAATTTTAGGGACAACATAGGAATTGTGTTCCCCATGGTTCGTTAACTAGATTACCCTAGATAACATAACTACAATTAGAAAATCACAAGCAAGATGGTAACTTAGGCTTTTCCAGCCCTCTTGTGAAGGTGAAGGTCAAATTTCACCATAGCGCTTAGTCAGCTACCATGGCGTGCCAACTAACCGTTACCTATGACCCTAGTCAACCTCCCCTTGGTCAAGTTTGGTCGATTAGATGAGAACACATCAATAGAATCCTATCATCTATTTTCCTTTTCCTATTCATCACTACCTTGGTCAGGATCGTGATAGTAGACGGTATTTGGTGTTGGCCACCACCAAACAACAATTAATATGAAGAGAAATAGATAAATAAATGCAAAACCCCAATTATAGAAATGTAATAAACCTAGGTTATCTCAAGTTAAATACCCCTGGTTCCCACAACCCCAAGTTGTGGGTGCTTAGCTACTCATGGGTAAGGCAAAACAAATAACTTGGGAATTATGTTCCCCATGGTTCATTAACTCGATTACCCTAGATAACATACAGGTTATCTCAAGTTAAATACCTATGGTTCCCACAACCCCAAGTTGTGGGTGCTTAGCTACTCATGGTTAAGGCAAAATAAACTAAAATGCAAATAAATGACATGATTGAGAATTTTACCCAAGGCAATGAAGATTGAAGACACCACAAGTTGCAAAACAAAAGCTTGATAGATTGATGATGAGCACAAAGCAAGGTTTACAATTGCCAAAATTGGGTTTTCCAAGAGAAAAAGATAATCTAAGCTAAAAACCTAAGAGTTTCCTTGAGAGAATATTCAAAGATGATAAAAACTTCTCCAGTTCGAATCTCCTTCAATAAGACCCTAACTTAAACTATATATAGTGTTTCCAAAATAACCCTAGAAATTACACAAAAAAGACAACTGACAGCTGGCATGCCTCGCAGTTATGACTCGTAGGATGGCCTACAAACTTGGGCTACGACTCATAGATGAGCTCGTATGTCCTATGATTTAGCAAAATCTGCAACCTTTCTTCCAAATCATGCCAACCTAACTTTTCGGCAGAATAACACAAAAACACATAAAAATCATAAAAAGTCGCATTAAGAACTCACAAAATTCTTTATTTTAGGCATCAAATGTGCTATATTTTGACAACACATTAGTACATTTCATGTACTAATGCCTCTTTGGTACTGCTTCATTTAATGATATAGATTTTATAGACAGAGGACTTCAGCAACCCGATCGTTGAGGTTCAGAGCTTTTCGAATTCTTGATAGTGGTGAGTCCTCCCCCGCATTCGGAGGATGGTTATTTTTCTTTAGCCCGACAGTACTTTTAATTGATTTTGGTAGCTTGGCCTATCATGGTACCATCTTAGATAGTAGTATAGAGGCTTCATAGACATAGATGTTGATGGCAGATGTTGAGGGGTTTTCCCTTCTCACCTTTTTATTGAGACTCTTTTATTATTATATTTCATTCATGATAGATTAAGTGGATAGTTTGAGCCTACAAATAGATTATTAGTACTATTACTTTATTTTATTTCGCTATTAAATTGACTAAATGAAGACAATGAGGTTAGGTGGCTGCTTGGGGATTCGCAATAGTCTCCGAGTGCTAGTTGCATCTATGGTACCCTCCCAAGGCATGACAAACTTGGTATCAGAGCCCAGAGTTCTAGTGTCCTAGGGAATCTATGAAGTCGTGTATAGTAGAGTCTTATTTATAGGTGTGTTGTGTACCACACTTCATAAGCAGGAGGCTATAGGACATTAGGAAGTATTACCCTTCTTCTATGATCTGAGATCGTGCTATAGAGTTTAACTTGTGAAATCCTATTTTAACTCATGCATTTTACGCTTATAGAAAATACCGCCCAAGAAAACTGCTGCTCAGAGAGATGCCCCAGTCCCAACCGCTAAGAACACCTAGCCGGAGGCTCTGATTCAGACCGAGCCTAGGAGACAGGGACACCCTGCTAGGACTGTTGAGGTCCCACAGGTGCCCCTTGCTCAGCCCCAGCCAGCTCCCACTACTGAGGTAGAATTTAGGGGTGCCATCACCATGCTGACTCAATTGGTGGCCTCCCAAGGGAATACCCAAGGTTCCCAAGCTCTTAGTTCTAGCTCACAAGAGCCCTTAGCTGCAACCCGACTCAAGGACTTTTTGAGGATGAACCCACTAGTGTATACAGGTTGAAGGTGGAGAAGGATCCATAGAATTTTATAGATGAGATGTACAAGGTTCTGAGGGCTATGCATACAAATAAGCTTGAGGGAGTGGAGCTTGTGTCCTACTAGCTGAAGGATGTGACTAATGTATGGTACACTCAGTAGGAGAGGAGTAGAGGTAAGGATGCAGAGCTTACAACATGGGAAGAGTTTGAAGCCACCTCCCTTGGTCACTTCTTTCCTCAAGAGTTGAGATATACGAAGGCGGATGAGTTTGTAAATCTGAAACATGGAGGGATGGCTGTGAAGGAGTATAGCTTAAGTTCATCAAATTATTAACGTATGCTCTAGAGATGGTGAAAGATATGAGGATGAGGATGAGGAGGTTTATGTTCGGCCTAGCCAAACATGTGCTGAAGGAGTGTAAGACTGCTTTGCTAATTCCTGGTATGGACATCTCCAAACTTATGGTGTATGTGTAACAAATAGAGAAGGATAAGAGGAGGGATAGAGAAAAGCATTTAAGCAGAAAGGCGAAGTCAGCGGGACATAAGCCTAGCCCGCAGAGACAGAATAAGGGTAACAAGTCCTATTTCCAGAGGAGATCATCTCATTCTACGGAGTCTGCAGTGAGTGCACCCGTCCAGCCAAACAGGTATGATCAGAATTGCAGGGTTATCAAAATTTCAAGATCCCAAACACTCAATCTCAGGCTAGTGTGACCCAAGGTACGAGGGGAAAGCCACCTTGCAGCAAGTACAATAAGCTTTATCTGGGTGAGTGTCGTGTTGGCAAGGATGTATGCTATACCTATGGTCAGGCTGGTCACTTCAGTTTTGAGTGTCTAAAGAGGAAGCGAAGTGAGGGGAGCAACAGGGCTCAATCTTTGACATCACCCCCAATGGGTAACCATTAGAGGGGTACTATTACGGGTACAGAAGGCGGGATGAACCACCTGTATGCTATTGGTAATCGACAGGAATAGGAGGCTCACCAAATGTTGTCACGGGTATGCTTTGAGTTTGTACTTATGATTACTATGCATTACTTGATCTAGGTGCCACTTTATCTTTTGTGACCCCTTATGTGGCTAGTAAGTTTGGGATTCTTCTAAAGTGTTTGCTTGAGCCCTTTACTATTTCTACTCATACTAGTGAATCTATCCTAGCTAAGAAGGTTTACAAGGATTGTGTGGTGTCTAGTTATCATAGAGACACCTTAGCTGATTTGGTAGAGTTGGAGATGGTTGATTTTGATATCATAATGGGCATGGACTAGCTTCATGCTTATTATGCTTCTGTTGACTGTAAAACCCGAGTTGTTAAATTCCAATTTCCAAATGAGCCTATCTTAGAG
>DF358661.1:0-14275 GCA_000787875.1 Solanum virginianum
CCATATCCCTTACTCTAACTAAATGACATATATACCCCTTAGATATCATTTGTCTTGCCTTAAAATAAGAGATAAACTTACCTTTTGGCACCCAATATTGCCTTCCCATTCAAGAACTGCCTCATTTGGAAAGTGGAAGTACACTCTCTTAGTTCGGTAATCAACGGTGGCATAGCAAGAAGCTAACCAATCCATACCTATTATAGCATCGAATTCTACCATTTCTAGCTCAATAAGGTCAGTAAATGTGTCATGGTCACAAATAGTTACTGAATAGTCATAATAAACCCTTCTGGCCATAATAGATTCACCGGTTGGTGTGGACACTTCAAATGGTTTGTTCAATAATTTGGGTGTTCTCTTAAGGTTCCTAGCAAATAGCGGGGTAATGTAGGATAGTGTAGAACCAAGGTCAATTAATGCATATACATTATGTGAAAAGATGGACAATATACCTGTGAACATATTGGGTGAAGCTTTTTCCCGACTCCCCAGAGCATAAGTGTGATTCTGGACTCTGCTAGAGCTAGCTACCCCTCTTACACCTCTACCATGACCCATAAGTGCTTGTTGGCCCCTACCTATTGGAGGAACTAACGATGATGATGCAACCGTTGATCTAGTAGGTTGTGCTATATCACCTATATGCCTTCTCGGGCAATCTTTTATCATATGCCCTGGTGCACCACACCAATAACAAGCATCTTCCCCAACACGACATATACCTGAATGATTTCTTCTATACTATTTAGAAGGCAGCATAGGGGTCATTTGCTAGCCTGCTGAATATCTCGCTATCTGGGTGCCTTGCCCTTCACCTCTTGGACCAAACTAATTTCTCCTAGACCCCTGCAGTTGTGGTGGAGCACTGACTACAGAGTAGAAGGATGATGGCCTAGGCAGTGTATTAGAAAACCGAGGCCTAAGCTTACCTTGGGACAATGTAAACTCTCTGTAGACCTGGCCCTCTTGAACTCCACCCTTTCTAACTCTTGTGTCCTTACCCTTTGCCTCTGATCATCCAATTACTGTGCAAATATTGCATTCTCACTATATCTATGTCTTTGTTCAAGGAAGCAATGGTACAGTCTCTTAATAGATATGTATCCAATCTATCCACATATCGATGAACTCTATCTGCCATTGTAGCAACTATATTAGGAGCATACCTTGAAAGGGAATTAAATTGGTTGTACTCCCTTACACTCATATTCCTTTAGTAGAGTTTCAAGAAGTGATCTGCACGAGCCTCTTGGATCTCTAATGGCAAGTAATGCTCAAGAAATACCTTTTTGAACTCTTTCCAAGTAGTTGGAGGTGCATCTATACCCTTAGATTGCTTCTAAGATTCATACCACAATATAGCCACACCCTTTAACCTATATGTTGCTAATTCGACTGCTTCTATACCACTCACATGCATAATATCTAAAGTGCATTAGATCTAATCAATAAAGTCTTGTGGATCTTCATTAGGATTTGACCCAGTGAAGGATGGAGGGTCCAAATTAAGGAAATCACATTTCCTCGTGCCAGCTGTCCTATTTGCACCACCTGCACATGTAACTAGACCTTTCTGTCTTTGACCTTAGCTAGCAATTATACGAGTCAATAGTTGGACTGCATTTCTCAAATCCTGCACGGTAGCATCGATAGGTGGTTTTGGGGGGAATTTCACTACTTTCGGGTTCATCAGGAGCTGGAGGAGTTGGAGATGTCTGCGATGGAGACTCATCTTGAGCCTCATTTTGTTATCTCACCTAACTAGGTATACTAACTACCACTTCTACTTCCTTTCCTTTACCTATTACACTTGGTTCTATGGCACAATCTAAAGAATGAAAAGAAAGTAAAACCTCCTAAATGCCACATAGCCTCCTATTTATAAATGTGGTGCACAACAGATGAATAAATAAGACTCTACATAGACACGGCTTTGTAGACTCCCTAGGATAACCCGCTCTAATACAACTTCTATCATACCCAAAGTCCCGTTAAGGCGGACTGGCACCTGTTGCCGATAAGGCTCGGGTGAACCAACCTATGTCTATACGCTTTCTATACATATTATAAGGGATTTCTACATTCAACATGCCTTTAAGAAAGTAAACAGTAATAACAAGAACCTGTATCTATATGCTTTCTATACATATTATAAGGAGTTTCTACATTCAACATGTCTTTAAGAAAGTAAATAGTAATAACAAGCCAAAAGGAAATGCATATGACTAGGCCGTTGGGGCCATGTTATCTAAAGTATGAGACATGACCACACTTTAATTTACATAATCTACAAAGTTTATAGATAAGGAAAAGTATCTGATAAGGGTCGGGACAGGCCCCGCCTCGACTAACTGTATACCACAAAAATATAAGCTCTACATATACAAAGATGTACTTTGTGTTCTTTTTATTACTTTACCTTTACTGTATAGTCTGTGCACATCATGTAATACAAATGACCATCAGATCAGTGGTAAATCTATATTGGGATCGGCCCTGGCTAGGCTTTTCCTTTGACCCCTTGGGCTACCCCCGTGATAGGACCGACCCTGGCTAGGTGATTCTTTCACCCCTCAGGTTACCACCTATCAATAAACAATATACTTTACCTTTCAGTTAGATTTGAGATTATTCTTTTGGTGGTCAGAATATTGGAGCTGTATGGCTGTATATGTAGCATATGATATGTAGATAATCATACAAGACAATAGGACAATGAAAAGAGTACATTACACAAATAATGAAATGCGTATAAGATGAAATAACTTGTGAACTTTATTTAGCAACAAGAACCTATGTAACTTGTTATCAATATATGAATGTAGATTTGAAGGTGACTACGTATTAGAGCATATGAACAAGTGAAAGAGTGGATACAATAATTGTGTCGGAGTTGGTAAGTGCCTTTATGTGCCAAGGAAGAATCTAGATTTCATGCCAAGTAATACGAAACCAAGTAGCCTTACATACCTCGCTGTATGACCTCACTATTACCTGGAGATAACCTTCTGTTCCTCCAAATATTTATCTACAACGTAGTAGGTGATAAAACTAGCATTAGCAGCCAATAGATACATCTTGGTAGCCCAATCTTATAAAAATACCACACACGAGCAGCAAGCGTATAGTTATAAACCCGAGCGTATTCTTTCAGCCTTTCTGCCCCTAATCATATTTTCTAATACACATTATCATATATATATCATGTGCATCTTGTTTTAGTACCATAACAGTCTTACAACAACCCACAAAGCACAACACATAACAATTCTACAGAACATATAAATGGGCGGCCTAACATTACATCCCTTCGCTACATTTTGACGTCGACAATTCCAAACCTGTTCCAACTTTAAAAATATAATCCCTACCATATATACACATAAAACCAATCCTAAAATATTTTAGAAATAGTCCTCAAAATAGGTGGAGGACGTGAGACCATAGTGTTCAATCAATCAGCCCACAAGTTCTTATTATAAGAACAATTATGATATCACACAAGAACTTACTTTCACGGACTGTAACAGTGGTGAAGCAGCCTGGTTACATTATTACCAAACCAACCTTTGTTAAATACATAAGTCTTACTTCATAAAACAGCCAACCAAGAAGAGAAAAGCCTCTTAATTAACAAGAAAAATGTACAACAATCCTTAGGGTACATGCTGTCCAAAATTTCCAACACATGTATAATTAGCTTATTTCTCTAGTTTTTATAAACAAACCATACTAATAGATTGGATGATGTGTAGGGTTGTTCATGGTTCAATTTGGATTGATTGTTGGATAAAATCAAAACCAAAATCAATTTATTTAGTTTTAAAATTTCTAAAATCAAACCAAATTAAAAAGATAATTGTCAGTTTGGTTATTAGTAGTTTAGTTTGGTTTTTTCGATTTCAAGAAATAAGTCTGTTGAAGGCATACACATCTCTAGATATAGACACATAATTCATGAGCAACCCATATTAAAGCTACTCTATATTCAATTAAGTAACATTAGTGTTATTATTACATGAACAATGTGATTTAGTTAAGCAATACTTGACAATTGGGTGTGTGGGGGGGTGATGAAATGTTGCTCATTCAAATTTTTTAATAACCTATAATAGGCATAAATCAGTTTGGTAGAGGTAGTTTAGTTTATTTTATTTCCACAATATGCCTAGAAAGTGCATCAGTGTTACACCCCGTAACTCTATTCTTACATGAACCTATGTTCCAAGACTCATTCTTACATATGGGAAGTGAATTAAGGTCATGAGGGATTAAATTGAGATGAGTGCACCAGTGTTACACCCCTAGAAAGTGCGTAGAAAGTGCACCGGTGTTACACCCCTAACTTAGATGAGTTTAAAAATTTCCTATAAATTTTTATTCAAGTGCACCAGTGTTAGATTATTCAAGGGTCAATTTTTAATGATCATAACTCTTAGCACAAAAATAATTTGGAGGATTAAATGATCATAACTCTTACCAAATGAAAGGTCATTGAATTAGCTTTCCAATGAAACTAGTTTCACCTTATTTGGAGTTTGGAATCAAAAGTTATTACCATTTTACTAAAAACTACTAGAACAGTGAGGAAATACTGTCTGTTAACTCATGGAAAAGTTCCTGAAAGTTTAATTTTTGGTTCTAGACTTTGCAGACCAATCTACAAGTTGTAGAAACTTCTACGGGTCATAGATTGCGCTCGCTAAATTGATCTAGAAACCCTGGCAGTGGCCCAAAATTTTATGGAAGGGTTCTTTATCACGACCCAAACTAGGCCTAGATATGACACGGTAAATGGGTAAACCCAAAGGAACCCCAAGTAAGCCTCTTAATATATCATTACACATTCTTGATCAAGGAAGCAATTAAACACCATAAAAGAATAAAGATAAGGCCATAGGGACTAAGGGAAAAACCTTCACTTTATGAAAATCAAGGGAAGTCAAAGAGAGAGTTAAGCTTATAGCATCATTATGTACTTGTCCAACAACACCTCTAAACATAGAACTTAGCAGGGGCCAAGACAAGCAACTGGGCTTACCCTCATAATATTAACAATAGGAAATCCTAATATACAATCTATAGTCTAAACATAAGCATGAGAGAAGATAGATATTGTCCTAGGACTTGAGGACTCACAAAAATCTAACTTGAACAATCCGTCTAGCCACGTGGAGGAAAATCAATGGGAGATCTAGTTCCTACATGGTAATATCATGTAGGCATAGAGTAAGCATTAGTATGTTTGGATGTACTAAGTATGGAGGATGCAATGCAACAAGAGATAAGCAATATAATCGAAATATATAACATAGGCAATGAATAAGCATATAGCAATATGTCATACATGGAAGATGTTTAAAGTAAATCATGCTTACATAGAACGTAATACATGTGCATGAAGAGACCATCATTATAGAATTCATAGTCCATTAAGGTACCAAGCCCTCAATTGGTTTGTGGATCATCTCACCCTACCATCCATGGTGATTGAGGTACCAACCCCTTAATTGGTTGGTGGAGTGTCTCACCCTACTACCCGTGGTGATTTAGGTACCAATATCTAAACCTGGTTGTCAAACCCCTTGACATGGTTATAAAGGTACAAATCCCTTGACATAGTTATCAAGGTACAAACCCCTGAACATGGTTACTCGGGCTCACAACCCCCTGAGTTGGGCATGGTCAATTCCCAACACGATATAGGAGAATATCATATACATACATTCCTTTCATCATCATAAAGTCATTCAACTCATAAGACATGCATTGGACCTTCAATTCCTCAAGCAATCATAATTGGATGTTTTATCAAACACTTGGCGAGTGTGTAGTGCATGTGTAAAACCATCCAATTCAAGAGTGAAATCATGCAAGAAAATTCAATGTAAAACCTCCCACCAATACTTGTAATACCATCTTGAAATATATATCAAAACCCTTCATTAATTCTCAAGATAGAGTAAAGCTTTATAGCTCAAAATATGCTTAAACGATCACATCTTCATGAAACCCCAACATAGTTCATAGTCAAATTCATAATAAGTAAGACTGATAAGTAAATCAACTCAGAATCATGCAATTTATGTAAAAGTGAAGCTTGGGCACCATGGGTGAAAGGACTTAATAGTTGAAACCCACATACCTTGACTTTGGAGAATTACTTGTAATTTAGGTAAAAAGGAAGCTTGGGCACCATGGGTGAAAGGACCCAATGGTTGAAACCCACATACCTTGACTTTGGAGAATTACTTGATGAAGATTGGAAATGGAGACTTGAAGTGTGAATGAAAACCTTAAGATCCGGATGAGATTTGGGACTTGAAATTTGGAGTGAAATGTTGTCTAAGTGTTTGAGTGCGTATTAGGAAATGTCTTATTTGATAAAAAAGTGAAATATGGCTAAATATAGGTATTTTTATATATGCAAAGGTTTAGACCCAAGACCCAAAAGCCTTGGACCAGAACACAAAAATTGAATAAAATTAACACACTGGCGCACTTTGGCCGCATCACGCCAAGGGCAAGCTTGTTCACTATGTTTTCGTCACTTTGAAAAATAAATTTTTGATACAGACTCTCTAAAATCTGGGTTAGACCTATTTCCCACTCAATTTGCCCCCTTATCAAGAATATGAAGTCGAAGTTTTGATATCACGTACGAATTTTGAGATATATGGAAATTATTATTTCGGGCACATTGTCGGGCCCTTTTTGGGGTTGTTTCATTCTTACGGGTCGTGAAATGTTCTACAGCTATAAAGATGGCCCCTTAGATGACTTTTGATAACTTTTTAAGAAAGGTTATTTTAGTCTTTTTCCACCCTTTGAAAGCTTATTTGTTACACAAAAATAAAGCCCTAAACATGTCAGTTTGTCACTTTTATGCAAAACCACCCTCTCTTAAAAGTAGAGCAGGATTCCACAGGAGTAAAAATCTAGGGTTTCATGATAACCTTTAGAGTTTTTCCAAGTTGGTTCAAAATTCAAAACTAAGATATATCTAAGGTTATCCAAAATGTGGATTATGTTCTTCCATGTGCCCCATATCCCGAATTGATGGAGTTGTGATCAAGTTGAGTCTCCAATGCATATTTATTCAAAGTTGTTCTTAAATTCTAATGTACTTCTACATAATATTGCATGAATTACTTTTTTTGTAAATTAAATACTTGAAATAGAAGATTTTGCTATACTACATGAACCCTAGCATGAATTCTTCTTGTTTTTACAAATTTCATTTAATTGAAAATGCATGTGCATAAGTTGAGCATGCATGAGTATAATTTGAGCCTAAGGAACCTATGAAATCCCTAAATACTTTAACTACACTTTTGCTTCCCGAATGTTATGAGTTAGAATGATGCATGATAGAGTCTCTATGATTCAAAATTTTAACCTTAAAAGGATGTGACCAATGTCTCTATAGTTGTTGTGATGAGTTGAGTTGACAAATGTCCAAATGGGACTAGTTGATTGAGAATGATTGTCTTATGAGCATTGAGTCTTGGAAAGAGTATAGAACACCCAAATGAGTAAGAGTAAGCCAAACTCAAACTCATTAACTAGGTTACCAAACATAAGAGAGGAAACTGTTAAGTTGGATATTCCTCATGATAGGTCCCTGAAACAATAGAGGACTTGGTTGATTGAGATCCATCATGGATAAATTCGTTCTTTACCCTTGAAAGTATTGAATGGTTATGGCAACATCAACGAGATTGTTGTACAATTACTAGCTCATAAGTGATTATTGTCGGATAAGAGAAACTCCCAGATAAGTTCTTCATTGGTAGTACTCTGATTTGATTTAGATTGGATTGGTGTTGACTGTTCATTTTCTACTCTTTATTCTTGCTTTAGATAGAGATTTAACCTCTTGATTGAGCATTTGTGAGTTATTGTTACTCTATCAATATATGCTTCACTCAGCTATTTTATATACTCGTACAGTCATGTACTGATGTTCATTTGGGCTTGCATCTTTTTATGATGCAGAGACAAATATTAGAGATCATTAGGAAGCACATCATTGAGGACATAATCTCATCTAGTTGATTGATGAGTCCTCTCCTACTTCTGGAGGATGCTTATTTAGATTTTATCTAGCTTGAGTTTTTACTTTATTTTCTTTGATTTGGGTAGACATGACCTGTCATGGTATCATCGAGACAACTTAGTTATAGACTTTATAGACTAGATTTGGGATTGATGACTTGGATATTATCTTACTAGTTTCTTTTATACTAGTCCTATTAATTTGTTATGATTATTGTCCACCTTCATTCATCTATAGTCTTCTGTTGATATTACAAATGTTGATTTATTGAATGCAATGAGGCCAAATGGTTCACTTGGGAACTAGAATAGTCTCTGAGTGCCAACAACATCTAGGGTACTCTCCACGGGCATGATAACTAGACTACTCTCCCTTTTTTTGTTTTCCTTTCTCAATGACTTATTATTCTCTATGTCTATTTTGGTTAAATATAAAGTATATGTAATTAGTGTTTCTTGTTTTTGTCATACTTTATATATCTTTTCTGGTTAAATAGAGATGTGAACATACTCGCTTCCTACATAAAGAAATACCTTGCACATAACTGAGTCTCCAAAATGAAGACCAGGTAATTAAATACTTATATCATCATTCAAATTTTACTCTATTACCTTTTAATTTGCATGACACTTAATTATTAATCTCGATCCTATTAATTTGACATGTAGGTGGAGATTCGCATGTTAGGAATGCTAATTCTTCCTACTTTGTCTCTCAATATCTAGAAGAAATGTCTTTTCATGCAACATCTAACCCTGAAAAAAATTAGCAAAAGTTAGAGCTTCTACCCAAGAATTTGTCATGCTTTTGAAATTTATTTTTATTCAAAATCACATTCGGCCCGGTTTGACTGTCTCATGCAAGTGTCGTGATTTTGTCACTAGTAGGGTCTAGATTGGATGATGTGTAGGAGTGTTCATGGTTCAATTTGGATCAGTTATTGATTAAAAACAAACCAACATCAATTTAATTGATTTTTAAATTTCTAAAATCAAACCAAATAAAAAAGATAACCATTAGTTTGGTTATTAACAACTTAGTTCTATTTGGTTAGACTTTTTTTATTTGAAACTAATAAGTTTGTTGACCACATAAGTATCTCTAAATATAGACACCTAATATATGAGCAATCCGCATGAAAGCTACTTTGGATCAATTAAGCAACATATATTAGAGTTATTATTCAATGAACACAGTGATTTGGTTAAACAATACTAAAGTCATTATGCATCAAAGATCAAATCATTATAGTGAAAAATGACCCCAAGCTCAATTGTTGAGGAACAACTACATTATATACCAAAACACTAACAAGAGAATTCCAAACAAACAAAAATTTAAATTCTTTTATGTGTAACTAAATTCCCAACAAAAAAAAATACACATCAAGTAGTATTATTTAACTCCTAGAATGTCAAGAAAATTAATATTTCCATTAATTTATCAAACATTACAATCTATTTAATAGTTGGGTGAAAGTTTAAGTGTTGGGCTTGAGATAATAGTGAAAACTTAAGTTAATTAAACTTTAACAAATATTTATATTTTATTATGATTAATTATAAAGTATTTATATATATAATTCTACAATTTGATATGGTTATTTTTGTAATTTTTTTAGTAAAATAAAAAACAAACCATATAGTGTCAATTTTCAAATTTAAAATCAAACCTAACCACCAAACAAAATATCAATTCTTTTATTGACTTGATTTGGACTGCGATTCGATTTTATTTTTTAATCATAATCATGAACATTCCTAATATGTATGCAATTCTACCTTTAGAATATTAAAATTACACCTCTATTTGTTAAATAACTGATAGTACAATTAAAAGAAAAGGAACAGAAATATATATATATAAGAAATGGTATGAATGCATATGGAAATTATTGTCATGCCCATGACACGAATCAATCAACGCATCACTCCTTGATTGGTTCACTGATACGCAATGAAATGAGTTATTAGTTCATTTATATCATGCTCAGCATTAATCGAAAAATTCATAATATAATAAATTTTACAAAATCCTTCCACTTGTTCAATGTTGCATAAAGGGGGAAAAGGTATACTAAAAGGGATATTTTATGAGGATATATGTCACGTCCTGGAAGGGTACCCTAGACGTGGTCGGCATTCAGAGACTATTGCTAATTCCCAAGTGAACTACTTGGCCTCATCACCTTCATGCACTCAACATTCTTAGCAAATCAGCGAAAGACTATGATAATAAAAGGTGGACAATCTAAGTATCAAACATCATATAAATAAAATAGGCTAGTATGAAAAAAACTATCTCAACATAATCTCAAATCAACAACTTGACTCTAGTCTATAAAATCTCTCACTATCAACCGGTGCCAATGATAGACCCGTGGCTACCTCAACACAAGAAATAATAAAGCTAGTTTAATATCTGACTCTAATAGCTAGATGAAAGTAAAAATAGGATCCTCCGAAGTAAGGGAGGCTCGCCAAATCAGCTGACTATAAAAGATCCTCAATGGTGCACCTTTTGACGATCTCTAGTACTAGCCTCTGCATCATAAAATGATAAAGTCTAAATGGACATCAGTATGTGGAATGTATGAGTATGTAAAATGGCTGAATGAAACAGATAAAGATAGAATAATACAGAGTAACATCAACACAAAAGATACTCAATCAGAATGTCAAATATCTATCTAAAGCAAGGATAAAGAGTAGATAATGACCTATAAATACAATACAATCCATCCTTATCAGTCAACTCAATTCAGAGTACTATCAGAATAACACCTATTTGGAAGTTTCTCTTAACCTATAACAATCACTTATAAGCCAGTGATTGTACAATAATCTCACTAATGTTGCCACAACTGTTTCGCACTTACCAGGTAAAGAACAACTTGGATCCATAAAGTATCTATCCTTTAAAGTCCTCTATTACTTTCGGGGACTTTACCTCAACATGGAACCACTGATGTGATGATTCAATCCTCACCTATGCATGGTGACATAGTTAATAAGCATAAGTTTGACTTATCTTACTTATTTTAATATTAAATACTCCTCCCAAGACTCAATGCTCATAAGAACATCCATCTCAATCAATTATCTTAATTTGTCTCATGGAGACTCTCTTTCATTAACTCAAATCAATGGGCCTTTCGGCCTAATATCTCAATTATCTCATCAACTCAAATATCATTTAAGAACACAATCACTCAAATCATCATTATAAGAAGTTAATTAGACAAAACAATAGAGTTTAATTTATGAATACTCAAGGGATCATCAAGCTCTATTAACTCATCATAATGCTCACATCACAGTCATAATCAACATACTCAAGCCATAGCTCTAGACTAAATCCCTAGGTTCATTCATGCATTCTTTTATAAAGTAACACACCATATAGGGTTTATGAAAGAACTTACGTAAAAGCTTTTATTCAGTAAATTAAGTTTATCGTGATCATCAACATATGAAAACTGGTAATATACTTGTAATATATATATATAGCTTAGGACCTAACTATGACACAGTAAATGGAGAACCTTAAGGGACCCCACAAAAGCCTCTAAGCATATCATTTACACATCCTTAGTTGCGGAAATATAATAAATGTCAACAAATGACAATTAATTCAAAAGGGAAACCGAACTAAGGGAAGTCTTTCATAAAATGCAGTCATAATAGGAGTCAAGCTCAATAATACATAACCAACACAGTATCCAATAGCACCACTGCTGTGAATAGAGCAGGAGCCAAGACATCTCCCGAGCTCACCTTCAAAATAAGTATCCAAAATTAGACAAGTCTTAGCATTAGCATGAGAATAAGATAGATATTGCCCCCTGAAATGAGGATTCACCAAAAGCTAACTTCAAATGGTTCGACTAGCTATGTGGTGGAAGAGGGTCAATAGGAGCTCCAGTCCCTACATGATGAGATCATGTAGGCATAAATTATGCATTAGTAATTAGAATATACTAAGTACGCAGGGTGCAATGCAACAAGTATCATAAGTCATAATAATAAAGATGCATAGTCATAATTGTTAGACATAAGCTCAATAAGACATGTATAATCAACGTTTGGTTAAAATATGTGTGGAAATAATCATACTTGTATAACTTGCTTCACACAATAAAGTAACATAAGTAGCTTATGGAAATACCTTGTACTAGAAGGTGAGGAATATGACTTAGGTCATAACCCTTCTAGCAAGTATTAGATAGTAGATGAGGGTGACAAATACAACTTAGTTCATAACACCTTAATGTAGGAACTAGATAGTGCATAATATTAAGTCGTACAAGAGGGTGAGGAATACAACTTAGTTCACAACCCCTTCATGTAGATATTTGCCTTGTACTAAAGGGTGAGGAATACAACTTAGTTCATAACCCATTCTAGTAGGTGGCACAATTCACATGAGAATAAAACCTAGCATAAGAGCTCAATAATTCACTTGTAGATCATAGAAACTTTTCATGAGTTTAATACAAGCTTGAGAGCCCACAAGCACCATAAAAATGCTTGTTTGCTAATCATATAATAGTCTTTCATCAACATAAGAATCCTTGTCATGTAAATTTAGTCAGACTTGGTGGGTATATGCACACATGACCAAAATCATGTAATTTATGAGTATAAGACAAGAAAGAGTAAAATCAATCCATTTTAAAGTCATGCAAGACAACTCACCAAGATTGTAGTAAAATGCTCAATTTGAATATCACAAAATCCATCTTAAAGATCACAATCTTCTATAATTTTCATAGTTCATATCATGTATAGCCTCAATAGATGTAAATCAACCCATGGAATATGCTTTCAATAAGTATTCATGCATAATCAACCAACACTTGATAACATCAAACATAACTCGTGTATACAATGCATAATAGAAAGTAAACATGAGAAATAAAATCTTGAAGTCATGAAATTTCATAAAAGAGAGGGTTGGACTCCATAGGTGAAAGGACCCATGGATGAAGAGCCACATACCTAAATGTTAGTGTTTCTTCAAGAAAATTTGAGGAAGACTAGAGTCTTGAGTTAGGTCCTTGAAATCCAAAGATAGTTCTTTATATTCTTGAGATTAAATGGAGGATTTGATGATGAATTGGGAGGATTTTAGGAGGATTTTGAGAGTTCTAGGTCTAGAAAATGGTGAAAAATTGAAGTATTTGCGTATATATAGGCATTGGTTGTTACCCAAATGTACTTGAGCAAAACTGGAAAATTAAGGAAAACATTTCTACGCCCTAGGTGCTAGCAGACCCATCGTAGATACAACTTTTCATCAGTCTACATCCACTCCGCGATGCGGACTAGTCATGTACCGTCATTGTATCCACTCCGCGATGCGGACTAGTCGTGTACCGCCATTGTTTCTTCTCTTGTAGAGAAAATTATTTTTCATTTTGGGTCATCTAAAAATCAAAGACCACCCATTTTCTATACAATTTGGCCCCCCAAACAAGAATATGAAGTCAGATTTTTGAAATCATGCACGAATTTTAAGATATTCAAGAATTACACTATAGGACATTTGCGAACCACATGAGTAGTGTTACAATGTATACATACAGACATATATATATATATATATATATATATATATATATATATATATATATATATATATATATATCTTGCAAGAAAATATACATATATATACATACACATATATATATATATATATATATATATATATATATATATATATATATATATATATATAACTTGCAAGAAAATATTCAAGAAAGATGTATAAAGACTTGTGATACTCATAACTCTTCTATTACCATCAATGGGGGCACACAGAAGAACAATTTTATCCTTTAGTGTAGCCTTACATACCTGGTATGAAGCTTTGACAATTAATCTCATAAGAATTCTCCTTGATCCTCGCTCTTCCTCTCTTCTTCTTTATACATAACCTTTGTTAGATTGTTTAGAAAAGCTTAGGAATGGGTCAAAAACAATTTTCTAGATTGTTTAGAAAAGCTTAGGAATGGGTCAAAAACAATTTTTACGCTCAAAACAACATATTTTAATTGTGTTTTAAGTTTAGGAGGAGTTGGAAAAGGTCTTGAATGCCTTGCACAAAAAACTGTAAAAGTCACTCTTCGGGGAACCAAATCCGTGATGCAAACTTTGGCATTTTTTGAGTTTTTTGCTAAAAATTCTCCGATCGAGTTTTCTAATCCCATGG
>DF358661.1:14336-26063 GCA_000787875.1 Solanum virginianum
GATCGAGTTTTCTAATCCCATGGAAAATATTGGGACCAAGTTAAAGTGTAAGTCCATGGCAAGTGCACATTGCACACCTGTCGTGCACTTATTCTGGAAATCCTTTTTGAATCAAAAAATTATCTTTTGATCCGGTTGCTTTATAAATCAACCAAGACCATTTTCCCATACAATTTTTCATGTTAATCGCAATTTCGGCCTCAGATTTGCCATCGAAGTTTGGGAAGATGCATTATGTGCACATATCACTTTGAGGAGCATTTTGGTAATTTTACTAGGTCTTACATCATCTCTCTCTTGAAATTATTCATCCTCGAATGATGAGTAAAGGTAGACATCAAGGCACAAATAATAATCAAGACTCCTTTTAATACTCCCTCAACTGTAACACCCCATAGCTTCCTAGGAATACCCTCCATAATCGTAATTCCTATATATCTCAAATCGGGAATATTTAAACATCCCTCCATGTAGCTCAGAAAGACCCTATGATATTCTTTTTATTCAATATCTGAAAATTAGTGCAGATGTTCGCAAATTGCACTACATATTCTTGTTCATAGGGAAACATTAAGTGGGAAAACAAGTACCTAAAAGGTATACTTTGTCCGTGCTAAGAAAAATAATTTTTGGTGAAACTGTACAAAAATAGTAACTATCCACGATGGGTCCGCGATGTGGACCAGTTCAAAAAGTTCATAAGTTTTCTCTTTTTCACTCCAGGACAATTGGGTAATAACCCTATACCTATATGCACAAAAATCCCTCATTGTCTAGCCATTTTGAGCTCTGAAAACTAACCGAAAGGGTAATAACCCTATACCTAAATAAACGAAAATCCCTCATTCCTTAGCCCTTTTAACTCTAAAAACACACCAAAAACTCCCAAATTCCTCTCTAATCTTCATCAAATTCTCCATCCATTCTCAAGGTTTTCAAGAAGTCATGTTGAAATTCAAGGAAACTAAGTCAAGCCCTAAGTCCTCCTCAGGATTCAAGAGTCCCAAAGCTCATCTGGATCTAAGGATTTCATTCAAGATTCAAGCCTCCATTTTAAATCTTCTTCAAGAAACTCTCCAAAGTCAACGTATGTGGGTTTTATCCATTGAGTTCTTCCACCCATGGTTTCCTAATCTCTTTTTTACTCAATTTTATGATTTAAAGTTGATTTTACAAATGGATTTACTAGTATGAACATGTCTATGAACTATCTTAAAGCTATGTAGAGTTGTGATTGTTTTGCTATGTTTTGAGCTATAAATCTTTGATCTAATCTAAGGTCTGAGGAGGGGTTTTAATTTATATTGCTTGACGGCATTACAAGGTGTTGATTGATGATTTTACAATAGATTTTCTAGCATCATTTCACTCTTGAATTGCATGGTTTTGCACTAGCATTACACACCCGCCAAGTGTTTGATAAAATGCCTTTTTAAGGATTCTTTAAGTTTGGATGATCTATTGGTTGAGTTATGATTCAAGTGACTCTATGATGATTATGAGCTTTCTAAAGATGTGTTGAAATCATGAAAATATTGATGATGCTGTAGGGATGGATTAAGCCCCTTTTTCTAAGATTATACCTCTTGTGAGCCTTTAATATTAATATTAATGCAAAGGATAATGTTGATGATAGCCTATTCTTATTATTGAAGTTAGGCTCACCATTTGAGGTTAATGATGTTAAGAGCTACTCGTGCCATGCCTCTATATTTATTGCAAGTTACTAAAGTATGATTATCTTATATATTCCGTGGGATTAGACTTAGCACCGAGTGGACTAGAGGCGAGTTTCAAGTCCTAGAACTATATATCACCATAGGTAAAGGGATTAGAGGTGAGTTCCCAAATCTCTAAGAGGTGAGTACCCAAAATATGAGGGCTTCAGGCGAGTAACCGAGTCCAAGAACTAGAGGTGAGTACCAAGTTCACTAAAGGTTTAGTGGATCAACTTAGACATTAGGAGGTTTACTTTAGCAAGTAACTTCCTCCTTTCTTCTGGTGTAGGGTTGACAACGGGATTCCAAGTTCTAGCTCGCTTAGTCTTATGTTATGTCAATTGAGGTTTCTTCCCACACTTATGTATTATAAGCTATATGAGTTGAATGAATTATAAACATGTTTTACTTCACGCATCATTCATACATGTCATATTATTATTATACAATTCATTGTTTATTATTATTATGCATTTTGATTATGATACCTATCTCTTGTTGCATTTCATCCCACATACTTAGTACATTCAAATGTACTAATGCATACTCTATGACTACATGATGTTACAATGTAGGAATCGGAGCTCCTATTGATTCTTCTCGTGTCTAAATGAATTCTTCAAGTTAGTCTTTGGTGAGTCCTCCATTCCGGGGACAGTGACTATTTTTTTATGTTATGTATTAAGACTCTATTTCATTTACTGTATACTTATAACCATGATGGTTAGCCCGATTACTTTGTCTTGGCCCCCGCTAAGTACCTATGTCTAGAGGGGTTGTTGGACAAGTTATGTATTATGTTTGAGCTTTGACTCATCTATGTTATTTAAGTATTAAACTCTCTCTCTCCCTTAATCCCAATTCCCCTTGTTCATGTTTCTTATGTTATTTTATATTATTTCGAAGACTAAGGATGTGTAATGATATGCTTTGATGCTTGTTTGGGGTTCCTTAGGGTTCCCTATTCATTGATCATGTCTAGGCCCTAGGCTCGGGTCGTGACATCAACCAATCAAACTCTCAACTTCTTATCAATCTTAGCAATCTCTATTCAGATTAAAGAATAGATACATCAACTTAGGAATAGACAAATTGGTTCAGATCAAGAGTAGAGATATTATCTTAGATATTCTCACCATCAAGCATAAATGGAACATCAAAACTCAATCAACTCGAATCATTCAAATATATGGACAATCAGACTTTCAAACGCAAGAAGAAAGTCATCCATCTTAATCAAAAATTAGGCCATCACGATATAGAGGACACTATGGATAACTCTAAAGCTCTACTCATTATCTCAATTGTGCTCCCTTTCATAGAATTTTACTCCATTCGTTTAAGCTTATAGCTTTTATTCAAATCAACTACATCCTCTCATTTCATTCCATACTTGACTCTATGTTCTAATTTTCTAGTCTTAATATGATCATACTTATACCAATCTAACCCCTCAAAATTATGTTGCATATCTCTATAGTAACCTTTACTTAGAGAATACTGCTCATTCTCATCACTTTAAGACAATCATATTATAAAACTCAGTAAAATTATCAAAAAATACTCTTAGAGAATAGACATGTGCATAACGTATTTTTCCATGCTCCATTTACAAATTTGAGTCCAGATATGCGATCAACATGAAAAATTGAGTGGGAAAATGCTCTCGATCAATTTTTAGAGCAACTAGATCAAAAGATAATTTTTTGGTCTAAAAAGGAAAAATTGTAACAGAGGCGCATTGCATATCTATAGTGGAGTTACACTTGTTTTTTTTCAAACTTCTTTTGATGGGATTGGAAAACTCGTTTGGAAAATTTTCAAAAAAATACACATAGGTGCGACCACGTCATGGACCCGCTATTCCGAAGTGAAAATTTCTAACAAATTCATGAGGGGCGTTCCAAACAATTCCTTAGCTCTCCTAAACTCAATACATTATCAAAACAGGTCGCTTTAAGCTTAAAAAGGTCAAAAACCTCCATTCTAAGCCCTTTCAAGGTCATTAAAAAGTTAGGGTTTGAGAGAAGAGAGGAGAGAAGTGAAGATTGGAGAATTCGAAGGCAAATTCTTGAAGTTGATTGTTTATAGCTTTATCCCTGGTATGTAAGGTTAACTAAAAGTATAAGATTTTTCTCTCATGTGCCCCATTGATTATCTTAGAAGAGAGTTGAAAGTTCATGAGTCTACATACATGATTCTTGATTATTTTCTTGAAAATTTTGCTTACTACATGCATTTTCATATGTTGATGATCATCATAAACTTGCTTCTTGAATTGAATACTTTTTATGATACATTGTATAAACTGTATATTTTAAATTGTAAAAGTATGCATAATGAACCTATGGATGGAGTCTAGACCCTTGCTTTGACTATGTTGAGTGAAGTCTTGATATGAGTATGAGGATGAGTCACATTGAACTGTATAATTCTATGAGTCTTCATAATTCCNNNNAGGCGGAATCCTTGAGTGAAGTCTTGATATGAGTATGAGGATGAGTCACATTGAACTGTATAATTCTATGAGTCTTCATAATTATGTTCTGTCTAAATGACTTCTTCTAATTGATGATCTGTGTACTTGAGTTTTTAAATAAGAATTGAGTTAACTGAGATGATTTAAAGTCCCAAAAATAATAAAGGACCTTGAGTTTGTGTCAATGAGATGTTGAGAGTATCTATGAGGCTAGTTGAGATGATGAGTGACTTTATGAGGCTAATTGAGATGAGGAGAAGGAGTCTTATGAGCATTGAGTCTTTGGAGGAGTATCAAATACCAAAATAAGTAAGAGTGAGTCCTACTTGCACTCATTATATACACTGGCCCAACCTAAGAAAAGATTGAATTATTAGATCTCATATTCCCCTCTCGAGTTTATGTCCCTGAAATTATATAGGAAGACAAAATTTAGATTCATTGTGGATCATACTCGTTCCTTACCTAGAAGGTATGAAATAGCTGTGGCAACATTAGCATGATTATTGTACAATCACTAACTCATAAGTGGTTATTGTCGGATAATAGAAACTCTTAGAAAGTTCCCATATTGAGTACTCTGAGTTGAGATGAGATGAGTTCCTTTGAGTTGAGTCTGAGTTGATTTATGAGGCTGAGTTGGTTGGGGTCATTTGTCTACTATTTATTCTTGCTTTAGATAGACATTGACATTCTCATTGAATATTCTGTTGAGTTGACATTATTCTATATTATTCTACCTATTTTGGTTTCATTAAGCTATTTTACATACTGTACATTCCACGTACCAATGCCACTTGGCGCTGTATCATTTTATGATGCAGATACAGGGATTAGAGATTATCAATAGGTGAACCTTAGAGGATCTAAGCAGACAGTTGATTGGTGAGCCTCCCTTACTTCGGAGGATTTATTATATTTATTTCATCTTGCATTAGAGTTAGACTTGACTAGCTTTATTTTGATTGAGGTAGCTATAGGTCTGTCATTGGCAACACTTGATACTAATAGAGGCTTCATAGACTAGAGTCGGATACTAATTATTGAGACTTGTTGAGCTTGTTTGTTCTACTAGCCCTTTCATTTATTATATTATTTTAAGATTATATAGATATGCTGATTTACTTTTCTTTTATCTTTCACCAATTAGTTGAGTTTATTGATTGGATGAGTGCAATGAGGCCAAGTGGTTCTCTTGGGGAATAGTAATAGTCTCTGGGTGCTGGCCACATCTAGTGTACCTTTCGAGGCATGACATATTATTATCATAATAAAGTTCAAGAGTGCTAGGAAGTCTATGAAGTCATGTCTAGTAGAGTCCTTATTATTGGTGTGTAAAGCTCTATATCCATAATTTGGAGGCTATAGGAAATTTAGGAAATTATTTCACATCTTTCATATTCTAAATCGTGCTATAGAGTTATGCTCTATTAAATGTCCTCTTCTAATTCGTGCTTTGCATGTTGCAGAGTTGCGATCATGCCTCTCACAAGAGCCATCAGAGGTAAAGGGCATCTCGCAATATAGAATGTCAACCCACCTGAACCTCAAGGACATGACGAGCCCATGGCACAAGTTGTCCCTCTTAAACAACCCCACGAGATGAGGTCTCCAATGTTGAGCTGTGCCAGACTATTTGAACTGTATCCTAGGCTATCACAACACTTGCAGTGAGACAAAGAATGGGCAGACAGGATGCACATGACACATCAAGAATCTGTTGATTCTTGAGGATGAATGCACTAGAGTTCACAGGGTCTGTATCCATGAAGGATCCTGAGAACTATGTGAGGAGCTTTAGAAAGTGGTCTAAGTTATGCATATAGTTGACGCTGACAGAGTTGAACTGGTTGCTTACTAACTTAAGGGTGTGGATAGACTTTGGTTCGACCAATGGATGAAGGGCAGAGGAGAGGATGCCTAAGTGTTGGCTTTGGTAATGTTTGAGGAAGATTTCTTCCCACGAGAATGAAGAGAGGCTAAAGTAAAAGAGTTCTTGAATCTAAAATAGGGCGTTATGACTGTGCAAGAGTAAGGGTTGAAGTTCATATAGCTATCTCATTATGCTTCAAATATGGTTGTTGATATGAGAGGAAGAATGGGGATGTATGTTGATGGATTGAATAGAGGGACAAAGAGAGATAGGAGGAGAGCGATGCTTATGAGTCATATGGACATTGGGAGATTAATGATGTTTGTGCAACAAACTGATGCATAGAGACAACATAACAGAGAGGAGTTCAGGAGAAATAAGGCTAACACATCAAGTCATGAGGGTGGAAAGAAAGGGAATGGTAATCAATTTCGTGCACTAGTGCACCTACCCCTAGAGTCAGGAATGATTAGAGGTCTCAGAATGTTAGAGACCATGGATCTCAGTCATAAGCTTGTGTGGCTCAAAGTTCACAGGGTAAGCCACCATATGATAAGTGTGGCAGGTTATACTTGGGTAAATGTCCTGAGGGGAGTGATGGATGCTTCTAGTGTGTTCAAGTAGGGCAATACCAGAGAGACTGTTCAAAGTGGGCTGACCGGGCTTAATTTTCTTACACCAGCCCTTCCAACTAGAGGAACCTAGAGAGGTACTACATTAGGTACAAACAGAGTTGCAAACTGTTTGTATGCCATGGGTAGTCATCATGATCAGGAGAACTCCCAAGATGTTGTGATGGGTATGATTCTAGTCTTTTCTCTTGATTATTATGTTTTGACAGATCCTGGTGCCACAATATCTTTTGTAACTTCTTATGTGGCCAGTAGATTTAATAGAACCCCTAAGAGTCTTCTTGAACCCTTTGATCTTTCTACTCCAATGGGTGAGTCTATTCGAGCTGAGAGAGAGTCCATAGAACTTGTGTAATCTCCATCCACTATAGGGATACTATTACTGATTTGGTTCAGTTAGAGATAAATTGATTTTGATGTGATCCTTGGCATTGATTAACTTCACGCTTGTTATGCTTCTACTGATTGTAGAGCCTGAACCGTTAAGTTCTAATTTCCTAATGAATAAGTTCTAGAGTGGAAGGGTAATTTTGTTACACCGAGCGAAAAGTTTATCTTACATCTTAGAGCCAGAAAGACAATTTTTAAAGGTTGTATCTACCACCTTGTGAGAGTTATATCTGATGATGTTGAGTCCTCTATTCTTGAGTCTATCCCGATTGTGAATGAGCTTCCTAGAGTGTTTCCTAAGGATGTGCCTGGAGTCCCTCATTATAGGGAGATCAACTTTGGGATTGATGTTCTTCCCAATACCCAGCCTATCTCAATTCCACCTTATAGGATGACCCCATTGAGTTGAAAGTGTTGTAAGAGCAATTAAAAGATTTGTTAAAGAATGGCTTTATAAGGCTAAGTGTTTCTCTTTGGGGTGCCCATGTCCTATTCATACGAAAGAAAGATGGGTCTCTCAGAATGTGTATCAAATATAGACAATTGAATAAGGTCACAATAATAAATATATATCCTCTTCGAAGGATAGATGCTCTGTTCGACCAACTTCAGGTTGCCTCTTGTTTCTCAAAGATAAACCTTAGATCTGGCTACCATTAGTTGAAAGTAAGGGAATGTGATATTCCAAAGATAGCCTTTAGGACTAGATATGACCATTTTTAATTCTTGCTCATGTCCTTTAGGTTGACGGGTGCACCTGCAGCCTTCATGGTTTTGATGAATAGGATGTTCAGATAATATCTTGACATGTTCATGATTGTGTTCATCGAAGACATTTTACTGTATTCGAGAGAAGAGGAGGAACATGTATATCACATCAGAATCATCCTCCAAACACTTAAGGACCATGAGTTGTATGCAAAATTCTTGAATTGCAAATTGTGGCTTAAAATAAGTGGCTTTCTTAGTCTATGTTGTCTCCGATAATGGTAGTCATGTGGATGCTCAAAAGATTGAAGTGGATAAGAATTGGCCCAGACTAACCTCTATGATTGACTAAGAAGTTTCTTGGGGTTGGCAAGCTACTATCACCGATTTTTTGATTGATTTTTTTCCTGATCCACACCATTGACTAAATTGACTCAAACAAAGGTCAAGTTTCAGTGGTCCAACAAATGTGAGAAAAGTTAACAAGTGTTGAAGACGAGATTGACTACTAAACCAGTTTTAACCTTGCCTAAGGGGACAGAGGACTTCATAATCTATTGTGATGCTTTGAGAGTTTGATTGGGATATGTGCTGATGTAGAGAGGGAAAGTGATAGCCTATACTTCCAGACAACTCATGCTTCATGAAATAAACTATTCGACTTATAATCTTTAATTGGCAACGATAGTGTTTGCACTTAAAATCTGGCATCGCTACTTGTATGGAGTGCATATCGACATTTTTATTGACCACAACGGTTTGTAGTATGTCTTTGGCCAGAAAGAGCTCAACCTGTAACAGAGGAGATGGTTGAAGTTGCTTAAGGATTATGACATGATCATTCTCTACCACCTAGAAAAGCTAACATTGTTGGTGATACTCTTAGCAGGTTGTCAATAGGTAGCACAACCCATATTGATGAAGGAAAGAAGAAGCTAGCTAAAAAAGTACATCTATTGGCTCAATTGGGAATACAACTTGTGGAAAATGATGAGGGAGGAGTTAATGTATAGAATGGGTATGCTTCATCCTTAGTTGCAGAGTTGAATGAAAAGCAAGACCAAGATCCTATCATACTCCAATTGAAGTAGGCTGTCCACAAACAAAAAGTGATAGTCCTCTCCAAAGGGGGAGATGGAGTGTTGAGATACCAAATGTAACATCCCATTTAGGAAGCTAGCAGGTGAGTCACCTACATGCTTAGCTTAAATATGCTAGCTGAATGGAGATGAGACCTACCGCCAAATTTGTCCAAGTTCGATAATGAATAAAGTCTGTGTTAAAAGTGTAATTATAGCCCATGTTTTACCATCGTAAATGGACAATACTTACAACCTAAGACGAATAATAAAAGGGCCTAAGTACATTACAACCCACTTGACTAATTGGGCCCAAACTAAGTGAAGAGGAATTAGGAAAATGGGCATCCAAGACCCATCAACTTTGAGACCTATTTAAGCCTAAGTGAGAGGCCTATGCTACTGCATCACCAGCTTATTAATATGTGTTGATATGTGGTCAAAATATCAAGAAACAGTTGGCCAAAAGAGTCTCTCTAAAAGGGCTTTAAAATAGTCCCTTAAGTCATTTCACTTAGGAACAATTTTCAGCTTTCCTAAAGACTCTTTTATCTCTTTACTTTACTTCATAAGGCAGCCAATAAAACCTTCTAGGGTTTTTGAAGGAAACCTAAATCTTGAAGGCTAAGGTAAGTGGAAATATCCATGTATTTGTTATACTTATCCCATGACAAATAAGAAGTATATGCTAGTTATGTTTGTGAACAAAGGTCAGACAACATGTGCTTAGAAAGTTGCTGCACACTTGCCTTTTTTCCAATGACTTCTCCATGGTTTGTAGGCTGGATTATGAAGCAAAGTTCCTAACATTGTTTAAGTTATAGATATTAATCTAAGGTTTCTACCCTGATTTTGTTTCACTTAACATCGAGTTATATTATGCTATCTTAAGTGTGATTTTGATTAAGACTTGGGGGCTGATGGATGGAAGGCTATTGCCTCACGTCCTTCATGACTACTTTGGTGCTATTACAGGACTATTTTAAGGCTGTTTATATGTATAGATGTGTTGAGGATAGTTTGATTAAAGTCCAAATAGTTTTGAATTATTAACGTCGAGATATAAGGAAATGGTGTAAGGTTGTGCTACCTGATTGCATGTCATGTGAATTTGGTGTGTATTCTAAATTGTGGACTGTTTCTAGCATGTTATGAACCTAAATTAGCCTATATAAACCATGTATATAGAATGGGTAATAGACACATATGCTTAGGGGTGGAAGGGATGAAATAACATCGTTGGGTCGAGCTTATGGGTTGCTACCCTGAAGTTTATTTTTACATTAGATTGGACTGCAAAAAGGTGTTTCTTAGCTACTAATACTAGTGTTATTGCCTAACTATTGTAGATAAATATTTGAGGGAAAAGGAGGTTATTCTGAAGTAATAACGAGATCATATATCGAGGTTTGTAAGGCTACTCGATTTCGTATTACTTGAAATGAAATCTAGATTCTTCCTTGGCACATAAAGGCACTTACCAACTCTAATATAACTATTAACCGTGTCTCAACTCTTTCATATGTTCATATGCTTCCATACATAGTCACCTTTAAATCTGCATACATAATTGGATACCAAGTTACATGGGTTCTTGTTGCTAAATAAACTTCACGAGTTGTTTCATCTCATAAATTCCATTAAGGCGGACCGGCACCCATTGCCAATAAGGCCCGGGAGAACCAAACTATGTCTATGCACTTTCTATATATATTAGAAGGTGTTCTATACTCATTATGCCTTTGGGGAAGAAAACAGTAACAATAAGCTCAAATGGAACGCATATGTCTGGGCCATTGGGCCCACGTTGCGTAAAGTACGTGATATGACCAAACTTTAATTTACATAGTCTACAAAGCATCTAGATACTGACGGGAATCTGATAAGGGTCGGGACAGGCCCTGTCTCAACTAACTATAGAATACAAAAATATAAGTTCCAGACATGCAAAGCTCCAAAGCAATCTAGAGCTTGGTAACCACAGCTGGATGTCCTGTATTCCTATTGGGGCAAGCTACTAGCACCTATACCTGCAGCGTGAAATGTAGGTCCCTCATAAGGGACGTTAATATAAGGTAATATATTGAATATGTAAAGTAGGAAATACTGTGTATAAAATGACAACTCAAATGGAACTATGCACTGATGTATGATAGGAGACCACCTTTGATTATACTGTGGGATCATGTACTTTTACATTCTTTATATCACTTTACCTTTACTGTGAAATCTGTAAAATCTTTGCACAAAATATACTATGAAGGACCTAGCTAATCAGGGGTAAACTATGTTGGGTTCGTCCCTATGCCAACCTAGTAATCTAGCCCCGTCGAGCTGCTCCCCATGATAGGATGGACCCTGGCTAGGTGACTCTCTCACCTCTTGGGCTGCCATATTTGGCAACAAGAACCCATGTAACTTGGTATCCATGTATGTATGTAGACTTAAAGGTAACTGGGTATGTATGTAGCTTTGAAAGTGACTATGTATGACAGCATATAAAGACATGAAAGAGTGAAAATATGGTTACTAATTGTGTCGGAGTGGTATATATGTAGCTTTGAAAGTGACTATGTATGACAGCATATAAACACATGAAAGAGTGAAGATATGGTTACTAATTGTGTTGGAGTTGGTAAGTGTCTCTATTTACCAATAAGGAATCTATGATTCATGCAAAGTGATAGGAAATCAAATAGCCTTACATACCTCGCTGTACAACCTCACTACTACCTTGGGATAACCTTTCCTTCCTCAAAATTTTCAGCTATAACATAGTAAGTAATAAAACTAGCATTAGAAGCCAATAGACACATCTTGGAAACCCAACTTCACATAGAAACAACAT
>DF358661.1:27826-61178 GCA_000787875.1 Solanum virginianum
ACCAAAAGAATCATCTCAAAAGTAATTGAAAGATAAAGTATATTACTTATTAATGGGTGATAACCCATGGGATAGAAGAATCACCTAGCCAGGGCTGATCTGATTATGGGGGCTTAGCAAAAGGGGTATAAGGAAGAGCCTACCTAGTACCGATCCCAATATAGATCTACCATTGATCATCTGGTTATTTGTATTACATGTTATGCACATAATATATAGTAAAGGTAAAGTAATGAAAAGAACATAAAGTACATGATCCTATAGTACAACTAAAGGTGGTCTCTTATCCTACACCAGTGCATAGTTTCATTTGAGTTATTACTTCATATATAGTATTTTCTACCTTACATATTCAGTACATTATCTTATACTAACGTCCCTTACGGAGGACCTGCATTTCATACTGCAGGTACAGGTCCATTATATATTCAGTACATTATCTCGTATTGATGTCTCTTACTAGGGACCTGCATTTAATGCTTTAGGTACAGGTGCTAGTAGTGCTCCTTAGTAGGAGTACAGGATATCCAGCTGCTGTTATGAAGCTCTAGGTTGCTTCAGAGCTTTGTGTGTCTAGAGCTTATATTTTTCTATTATATACTTAGTCGATGCAGGGCCTGTCTCGACCCTTATCAAATAATTTTGCTTATGTAGAGGCTTTATAGACTATGTAAATTAAAGTGTGGTCATGTCTCATACTTTAGACAACGTGGCCCCAATGGCCTAGCCATATGCCTTTCCTTTTGACTTGTTATTACTGCTTACTTTCTTAAAGGCATGTTGAACAAAGAAATCCCTTATAATATGTATAGAAAGTACATAGATACAGGTTGGTTCTCCCGAACCTTATCAACAATGGGTGTTAGTCCGCCTTAACAGGACTTTGGGTGTGACACTAGAGTAGAGTGTACATCATAGATATTGATGGTATTTGAGAAAGGATTATGATGAAAGCCTATAACTCTAGATATTCCATTCATCTTGGCTCTACCAAGATGTACCACGACTTGAGAGAAGTCTATTGGTGGAACAAAATGAATGGGGATATTGCTGAGTTCATCTCAAAATGCCTAAATTTCTAGCAAATGAAAGTTGAGCGTCAAACACCATATGGATTGACTTAGAATGTTGAGATTCCTAAATAGAAGTGGGAGATGATTAATATGGACTTATTACTAGTCTACCAAGGTCAAAGCGACATGATTTAATTTGGGTGATTGTGGATAGGATGGCCAAATCAGCTCACTTCGTAGCGATTAACACAACCAACACAGCGGAGGTGTATGCCAAGTTGTACATCCAAGATATTATGAGGTTGCATAGAGTTCCCTTGTCCATCATCTTGGATAAAGGAGATCAATTCACCTCCTAATTTTAGAGATCATTCCAAAAAGAATTGGGTGTGAATCTGAGCACAACCTTTCATTCACAGACAGATAGCCAAGCAGAGTGTACAATCCAGATGTTAGAGGATATGTTGAGAGTCTGTGTTCTTGATTTCAATGTGAATTAGGATGATTACCTACCATTGATTGAATTTGCATATAACAATAGTTATCACGTGAGCTTCCAAATGGATCCCTAGGAAGCTTTGTATAGGAGGAGATGTAGATCACCAATTAGGTGGTTTGAGGTTGGAGAGGCAGAGCTGATTGGGACTCATCTTGTCCACCAATAAATGGAGTAGGTTAAGTTTATTAGGGAGAGATTAAAAATTGCACAGAGTCGCCAGAAATCCTTCACTCGTGTGAGGAGGAGAGACATAGAGTTTGAGGTAAATGATTGGGTATACTTGAAAGTATCACATATCAAAGGTGTCATGAGATTTGGGAAGAAGGGGAAATGGAGTCCTCGCTATATTGGACCTTATCAGATTGTAAAAAGCATTAGGAATATTTGTTATGAGTTATTGTATCCTTCCGATTTTGATGATATTCATCCAGTGTTCCATGTTTTGATGTTGAAGAAGTGCTTAGAAGACCCTACGTTGGTGATATCTATTGAGAGTATTGGAGTGAAGGATAGCTTGTCCTACCAGGAGATTTTGGTCTAAAATCTTGATCGTCATGTTCGCAAGTTGAGAATCAAAGAGATAGCCTCAGTCAAGGTCCTGTGGAGAAAACAATTTGTCAAGGAAGCCACATGGGAAGCTGAGGAAGAGATGACATCAAAAAATCTACACCTATTCATGCCTAATGATAAGAGTGTTGAATGTAATTTCCTTAACCTTATCTAAATTGACTATCTATTCTTGAGTTTGCCATCTATTCTTGGGTTGATTGTCTATTCTTATGTCCAAATAGAGTTTATTAATTCGAGGAAGAGTTAAGAGTCGGATTGATAGATGTGAATATTGAGATAAGTTTTGAGTCTATTCGTGCCTTGATATCCACCTTTACTCATCATTCTAGGATGAATGATTCCAAGGGGAGATGATGTAACATCTATTAAAATTACCAAAATAACCCTAGAGAAGAGAAGTGCATATAACATGTCTTTCCATGCTCAGTTTACAAATCTGAGGCCAGATATGCGATCAACAAGAAAAATTGAGTAGGAGAATGGTCTCGGTCCATTTTTAAGTGATCGAAACAAAAGATAATTCTTTAGTGCAAAAATGAAAAATAGTAACAATGCATGACAAAGGTGCGTCACACCTCTGTAGTGGAGTTACACTTACACTTTTTCAAATTTATTCGATGGGATTAGAAAAATCATTTGAAATTTTTTCAAAAATAATACACATACGTACGATGGCTTCACGTTGCCGACCCCCCTATTCTAAAGTAAAACGTTTTCTAAAAATTTCATGAGGGGCATTTTGGATAATTTCCGACCCCTCCTAAACATTACATGATCAAAACATGTGGCATTGAGCATAAAAAGGGTCAAAACCCCCATTCTAAGTCCTTTCTAAGTCATTGAAAAGTTAGGGCTTGAGAGAATAGAGGAGAGAAGCAGAGAATGGAGAATTTGAAGGCAAATACTTGAAGTTGATTGTTGATAGTTTCATCCTTGGTATGTAAGCCTAGACTAAAAGTATGAGATTGTTCTCTCATGTTTCCCATAGATGGTCTTAGAAGAGAATTGAAAGTTCATGAGTCTACTTATATGATTCTTGATTATTTTCTTAAAAATTTTACTTACTAGATGTATTTTCATACATTGAATATCATCATAGACTTTCTTCTAGAATTAAATACTTTTCATGAGATATTGTATAAACCCTATATATTAAATTGTGAAAGTATGCATAATGAACCTAGGGATATAGTCTACAACCTTGGTTTGAGTATGTTAGGTGAAGTCTTGATGTGAGTTTGAGGATGAGTTAAATTGAACTTGATGATCCTATGAGTCTTCATAATTGAGTTCTTAAGTTCTGTCTAAACGACTTCTTCTAATTGATGATCTGTGTTCTTAAATGGGAATTGAGTTAAATGAGATGATTTATAGTCCCTGAAATAATAGAGGTCCTTGAGCTTGAGTTAATGAGATGATAAGAGTTTCCATGAGACTAATTTAGATGATGAGTGACTCTATGAGGCTAATTGAGATGAGAAGGAGCAGCCTTATGAGCATTGAGTTTTGGGAAGAGTATCAAGCATCCAAATGAGTAGGAGTGAGTCTCACTTGAACGCATTACCTACACTGACCTAGCGTAGGTGAGGATTGAACCATCATATCTCATGGTCCCCTCTTGAGTTTACCTTCCTTAAACAATAGAGGATGGCAAATTTCATATTCCTAGTTGATCATACTCTTTCTTATATGGTAAATATGGAACAACTATGGCAACATCATTGTGATTATTATACAATCACTTGCTCATAAGTGGTTGTTATCGGATATGTGAAACTCCCAAAATATTCCAGCTGATTGGGACTCATCTTGTCCACCAATAAATGGAGTAGGTTAAGTTTATTAGGGAGAGATTAAAAATTGCACAGAGTCGCCAGAAATCCTTCACTCTTGAGTTGAGACGAGATACATTGACTTCCTTTGAGTTGAGTCTAAGTTGATTGATGAGGTTGAGTTGGTTGGGGTCACTTTACTCTTTATTCTTGCTTTAGATAGACATTTGACATTCTTATTGAGTATTATGTTGAGTTGATATCGTTCTATATTATTCTACTTGTTTCGGTTTCATTCATTTATTTTACATACCTTACATTCCACGTACTGATACCACTTGACACTACATTATTTTATGATGCAGATACATAGATTAGAGATCATCAACAGGCGAATTGTTAAGGATCTAAGTAGACAGCTGATTGGTAAGGCTCCCTTACTTTATAAAATTCATTATATTTATTTAATCTTGCTTTAGAGTTAGACTTGACCATCTTTATTTTGAATAAGGTAGTCAGGGGTGTGTCATTGGGACCACTTAATAGTAATAGATGCTTCATAAACTTAAGTCGGATGTTGATTATTGAGACTTATTGAGCTAGTTTGTTCTACTAGCCCTTGAAAGATAGATGTGCCCATTTACGTTTCTTTTATCTTCTGCTGATTAGTTGTGTTTATTGATTTGATGAATATAATGAGGCCAAGTCATTCGCTTAGTGACTAGTAATAGTGTTTGGGTGCTGACTATATTTAGGGTACCCTCCTGGGGCGTGACACACATAATGGAAATCACACATTCAAGAGTATCATTCTAACCACTTGATGGCATCTTTAAGGTCAATATCACTTGAGAATCTTCAAGCCTACCTTAGCACATCTATACCCTCAATCGTATGAACTCGTACCTTAAGGGACACTAATATTCTTTTACCTAGCTATCTATTAGACTCATCATGATTTCTCTAACTCCTCCTCCATGTATATAACCTTGGAAGTAAATGGTATCACATCAGAATCCAAATCAAGAACACTCACTCTCCCTACTCAACCATCACTCTTCTACTATAAACAACATTTCTACCACAACTGGAAGGCAGGATCACTCAAAAGGCATGGTACGAAAGATCATTAGCATGATCCAATCGAGAAATCTTATATGAGAACATTCATAATGAAGTATAATATCCCTTGTCTATCAAGACTCATTCTGAGTTCACAGAACTATACGTAGTGTAAAACTCAGGTCACATCTCCTTCAACATAGGACTGGAAACTCTTAGATCCATGAGGTAAGATCAAAATTGGTGAATGAAGTCAATATTTCTTATCCTCGATACTCAACATGCACGGGAATCAACATGATGTGAATGGGACTAGGCCATAGGCATGACAGTCATACACCAGACGAGAATAGAATATCACCTTAATTAAAGTGTAAAGATTATATAAAATGGAAAAGAATTGATATCTCATCTTGATCAACCCATCACTATCAAAAACTCAAGATCTACTATGGTTCATTTCCCCATCATATGCCTCGTAGCTCAAGGGTCATCTCTCTAAGTTTGTGAATCAATTCTTTTCTAAGCTATAAGTACATATCTCTATATGGTCAAAGAATCACTATCCATAAGAACATGCATCTTAAACTTTTCTATTATACTATAATTGCATATATAAAATATCCACTAAGATTCTCTTCAAAGAAACCACTCTTATCTTCCTCTTGTCTCCATGAAACTCTTTCTATATTTGCTTCTCGTATTGGCATACATAACCACTTTCCATAACTCTTATAATCTAACCTCTTCTTTTGCCTGCTAATGCTAAATTTCTATGCTCCCCTAAATCCATTTGCATAAGACTTAGACTATATGGGAACTCATCATCATCTATCCATAAGCCCTAATCACATAGTTACTAGTGATGCTAAGGAATGCTTATGTCAACCTACTCCACATTGATAACCCACTTATACTATCCAGATTCTTATAGCAATCACAAGTTTGAGATTCAAACAACTTTACCTTACCATGGACATACATCTTAAGCCTCTTCTTATCAAATGGTTCAACTTTAATTCACCATTTCCACCTATGGCACCTATACCATACTCACTACATCATATTTCTTGCAAGTCAATATCTTAATCTCAAACAAACACTATGGCAAACCTTTTAGAGTAAATCTTCAACTAAGACTATCACTGACATGACACTATCACATTTTCACACTGCTACTCAAAATTTCAAGCTTAGGGTCTAGTACTAACATGTCTAGCACACACTTCTCTAATATCACACCAACTTACAACTAATAGGTAAAATTTGGGAACATAGGCCCACTAAGATCTCATAGCGAGTATTAAATTGACATATCCCTTCCTCACAACTCAGTACCACTCACCTATTCTTTATATCTCCTTATCCGACTAATCTCCTAACTGTTGTCCTATCAAAATACAGCACATTAGATGCCTAAAACATAGGATTTTATGTGTTCTCAATGCAACTTTTATGATTTTTATGTGTTTTTGTGTTTGTTTTTACATGAAAAGCAAATTGGCATAGTTTTGGAAAAAGTTGCAGTTTTTGCTAGTGTTTGAAGACATACGAGACCCTCTATGAGTCATGGCTCAGTTTACAAATCATAGAGGTAGTCTTGTGGAGATTTTCAATGTTGAAGCAAACACTAAAGTTCAGCCACATGAGACTCAGTTGCATGTCATAGTTCCATCTATGGGTCGTAAAGGGAGGTTTTGTAGAGATTTCTAGTATTGATCAGATTTGGACCAAGTGATACAAATGTGGACTATGGGAACTAGATATGAGTCATAGATCAGACTCATCTCATTAAGGTGTTTATATCAGTGAAGTACAAGATATAGGAGGTTGACCATGAAAGCCCAATTATGGCTCACGACCCTAGTAACGAGTCATAACAACGACTCGTATCATGCGCTGACTAGTTTTTCTAATTATTTTAGGGACTTATTTGTAAATATTATAAATAGAAAATACTAGGTTGTTTAAGCAAAGTATTCAGTTATTGTACATGGAGAGTAGCTGAGAATAGAGTAGAGAGGAAGAAATTAGAATATTCTTAGGGTTTTAGCTTTGGAGATTACATTTTGGAGAAGAGATTCACTCGTGGATTAAATTCAACTTTCAATCTTGTGATTCTCAATACACATTGGATTTTCTTTTTCTTCAAGCTTCATGGGTAAGTGATTAACTAGGTCTTCTCTTTTCATTGTTTCTTTATTTTCCCAAGATATGACTAGCTAAACCCACAACTTGGGGCTGTGGAAACCATGAGAATCTAACTTAGCAAACCCAAATTATTTGCAATTCTTAGAATGGGTATTTTGCATATATTAATTATTTCTCTTTATTTTGAATGTTTTCTAGTGGTGGCCAAAATTAGAACTTTCCTAGCGTTACTTTCCTGATCCAGGTGGTAATGAGTAGGAAAAGAGAGTGATTAACAGGATTTGATGACGTGTTGTCATCTAATCAACTGAACTCAACCAAAGGGAGCATAATTGGGACTATGGGTAATGGTTAGCTGAGGCCATTATCGAGATGGGCTAAGTCCCATAGTGAAATTCAACCTTTACCTTTGACCAAAGGGTTAAAAGAACCTAAATGTCCTGCATGTGATATTCTAGTTGAGAATTGTAAAATCGTGGGAAATTGAGTTAGTGAATCATAGGGAATACAATACCTAAGTTGCTCCATCATTGCTTGTCTTCCAACATTAGCTAGTTTAGTTTATTTTTCTATCAATCATTGCAACCCTGCCCCCCCTCCCCTTACTTTTTGGGAATCAAGCTAGTTAATTCTTGAATTGATTCTTAGTGAACCAAATTCTAAATTCGCGTATTCCCTATGAGATTTGACCTTAACCTTGGTTAGGTTTACTACTTTGACGACCACATTTACTTCAAAAATAGGTGTATCTTAAGCTTGATCAAAGAAAAATGGCATCGTTGCTGGGGAATACGACGAGACTTTGATTTGGATTCACTAGTACTATAATTCAAGTGTTAATTTCTTAGTTCTCTTATATTTTACTTTTTCTTTTTTTTGGTTTTGTTGGTTTAGTTTCTTTGCAAGGTATACTAGGTGTTGTATGCGCAATACAAGGAGTCAAGGCATTCCCTTAGCTCTAATTAATTTAGAGATCTAATGGGTTAAAAGGAGAATGGCTCAAGAAAATGCTAATATCGTGGTTAATGAAGCAGTGAATCAGAATGATGATGTTGATGATAGGGATGACAATTCACTACTATTGGAGAATAAGCCATAATGTAGGGACTTAAGTGAGAATGCTTATGGATGGAAACAATATAGATTAAATACTTTGGCCATAGATGTAATGGGAGCTATAGTGTTGCCACCATTACCAGCTGACACTATGTTCACACTTTCGAGTGGATTGCTCCAAATGCTTCAAAATCGTTGTTTGTTTGTGGGTCTACCTTCTGAGGATCCTCATAGCCATCTGCATAATGTAGCTTATGTTTGCAAAAGCGTGATGCGGATGCAAAATATTTCCATGGATGCTATTGGGTTGCGTGTGCTCCCTCTATTTCTTACTGGTAATGCAGCGCTGTGGCTATTGGAACTCCATCAAAGCTCAATCACTAGTTGGGTGGATTTGTAGAAGGCCTTTTTGGAGTGGTATTTCCTGAGGGCAAAGAAGCTTAAATTAAAAGATCAAATCATATATTTTGAGCAATTACTTGGTGATTCAATTAGTACAATGTGAGAGAGATTTACAAAGTGTTGGAGAAGCATCCTAGCCCACAAAATTGTTGATGATGCCTTGGTAGAGATCTTATAACATGCCCTCGATGAAAATAGTCAAGCTTGTGCTGATATTATAATGAGGGGCATGTTCTCAGATCAACCACTTACAAGGATCGCCAAGAGAATAGAGCAAGTGGTCAAAACCAACCTTATATGGAGGCAAAGGGAGAGAGCTTCTACAAGGAGCTCATGTGCCGTGAATGTTAGTTTGGAGCAAGCCAAGATCAACGAGTATATCATGCAATAACTTACTCAACTCCGCACAAGTATGGATTTGGTGGTTAAGTAAAACCAAGAAAGAGTGTATGCAGTAGTCCACAAACCTCCTAGAGTGCCCATGTATGAAGAACATTATTATGATGAGGATGCTTGTTTTGTTAGTGATCAAATGGTGGGTTTTGGGAACAATGCCCAAGGGTCCAATTCGAGCTATTAGCATCAAGGTTCCATGAACTACAATCGAAAAGGTGCTTATAGAGATAACTATGGTGGTTATTTTGAGAGGAATAGGGTTCTAGAAGCCGAGTGGGGTAGAAGAGATAATTTTCAAAATGGTCCGTATGTACCA
The DNA here is from genome assembly GCA_000787875.1 of Solanum virginianum. Taxonomy (NCBI): domain Eukaryota; kingdom Viridiplantae; phylum Streptophyta; class Magnoliopsida; order Solanales; family Solanaceae; genus Solanum; species Solanum virginianum. Next base: position 37,064 of record DF358661.1, read on the forward strand.
CCCCATAATCGTGATGTTGATTCTACCGACTTGAGGATTGAAGAGATATTTGACCGATTAATAAAAAAGGCTGAAACACAATATAAGACATTGAAGGGAATAAAATTCGATATCTCTAGCATAAACCAAAATATAGAGTCTCATTTTGTGTCCATCAAGCAACTTGAGCAATAATTTGGCCAAGTATCTACTCAATTGAGTCAATGCCAAAAAGGTACATTACCAAGTAATATGGTTCAATATTTGAAGAATGAGGGGCATTGTATGGCAGTTATGACTAAGGGAGGGAAGAGTACCATTGATCCTCTAATGGCGGTAGGTATGAATGTTGTGCATGAAGAGATAGTTGCGAAAAAGGTTATGAATAAAAGAGAAGAAGGCAACAAAGGTGGGGTAAGCAAGGAAGTGGTTAAAGAGCCAAAGAAGTATAAGACCGCCCCAAAGGCTCCTCCTCCCTTCCCCCAAAGAGTCAAACAAAAGAAGGACGATGGTAAGTTTTAATCATTTCCTCTCCATGTTAATGCAACTGTCTATCAATATTCCCCTGATGGAAGCGTTGGAGAAAATGCCTGGTTATGCTAAATATATGAAGGATTTGGTGACCAAGAAGCATAGGGTAAGCCAAGAGCTTTCACAGGAGATCCAACATTATGGTGCCATTACCACTAAGTCCTTTGTTCAGAAAATGAAAGACCCCGGTGCATTAACTATCCCTTGTACCATGGGTGATGTAAAGTTTACAAGGGCTTTGTGCGATTTGGGTGGTAGTATAAATTTGACACCTCTTACAATCTTCAAAAAGCTTGGTTTGGATTCTCCTACTCTTACGAGAATGAGGATGTTAATATTGGATAGAACAATCAAGAAACCAGAGGGAATACTTTATGTTATGTTAGTGAAAGTTGACAAGTTCATATTCCCAGCAGATTTTGTGATTCTTGATTGTGAAGTTGATTTTGAGGTCCCCATTATCCTGGGAAGACCATTTCTGGCCACAGGGCGAGCCCTGGTGGATATGGTTTTCGGTCAACTCAGATCTAGGGTGAATAATGAAGAAGTAGTTTTTGATATCCGCCAATCTATGAAGCATTCAAATAAACTGCAAATTTAGGTTTAAACTGTTGAGGAATTCTGAGTACTGAAGATGACTATGACTCATAGCATGCCTCATTTGTCCCAAAAATCAGCAAAACCTGCAATGCTTCCCAAAATTGCACCAACCTGCTTTTCCTACAAAACCAAACACAAAAGCACATAAAAACATTAAAGGTTATATTGAGAACACACAAACTCCTAAGTTTTAGACATCAAATGTATTATACTTTAACATTACATTAACACCCTTAACTTAGCATTATTGCTTGTTCTCAAGCGACGACTCAATCTATATAGACAATAAATGAACCTAATGGCACATACCATACACAAATCCAACTCAGGTATCCATACTAGTTTTTTAAAAACAGAAGCATGTAGCTATTTAACAAACCAAAGCATATTGATGTATTTGACAAAAAAATTATGACAAGTGATATCAACAATTAACAATCACTAAACAACTAAAATACTGATATTGTAATGTAAATGCCCCTCATAAGAAAGAAGTCCCTTTTAGACACTCAGTAAAGATTTCAGAATTTATCTATGGCATTGTGCAAGCACACTCACTCTGACAAATGACATTTATGAACGATGACCAATACCATAGGATTGCCCATATACTCATACCCCGGACATTTGACTAATTGGGCTAGGATCACATTTCGACTTTATACGCTTGTAACGTAGGCTCATGGGGCTTTGTTATGGCATTTTGGATAATTAGTGACTAAACGCCAACCTTCAACCACACTTTTCAACACTCTTACCTTACCAACTAAATCATTTTCACCTTATTCTCCCTTTTTCTTCACATTTAAGCTTTTCAGGGTATTTTCTCTTCATTTTTAGCTTGTGCCTTATTTTCACAACCATTTTGCTTTTTCAACTCAGTTTAAGGCATCATTTTCCCTTTTTATTTCACCCACCACCTCATTTTTTCTATTTTACCCCTATACTAGCCACCCTCAACTTAGCCTTTTAGCCTATATCATATTGCGCAATATCTATTTTTCAAACCAGGGCCACTTTTAGTAGCCACCTCAACTTAGGCTTTTTGCCTAAATTAAAGTACACAATGCTCAAGGATAGTCCAGGGCCAATATTATGGTATTTCACTAAACAAGGCTGCTCTAATTAGGTGTTATTAATGAAATGGTACATGTAAGGCTCAAATATTTGGAACAAGGGATAAATTTCTCATTTGTTTATCATTTTAGGCAAAAGTTGACTAATTCAAAGAACAAGGGCCTAAGATTCCTTCCTAGTCGATATAATCTTCAGTCCAACTTAGAGTAGCTGGCCAAGTCCTGAATTAGTACACAATGCAAGAATATAACAAAAATCAGCTCACACACAGATGGCATTGCATACATAGCCAAAAAAACTCACAGATCATGCTTCATGTATCAAATTGCCTTCACCTAATCAGAACAAACATTGCTAAATCATTCAAAAATACATGATTGCACCATAATTACTACTCAAAAATTTTGATGGGTACCAATTTTCAAAATATTTAATAAAACATCAAAAATAATATACATGCAATTAGTTCAATTACTATATACTACAAATATTATCTAAGACATCTTATACATACAAGTTCAACAAAGATTAAAAATCCACGAGAAAGAAGAAAATAGGTAAGAAAACCTCGAGATCAAAATTTTGGGTAGTTATAGACTAAATGCTATTTAGACTTCACCCTAGTTATAGCCACCCACACCCCATTGAAAAATTTTTACGTTGTCCTTAATGAACAATATCAAAATCAAAATAAATACAAAGGATCAAAAACAAACATATCTTGGTGCCTAAGCACCAGTCTTAGGCTGCCGCTGATCGTCTCCCTCTTGCGTGATTTTGAGGTCCCCATTATCCTGGGAAGACCATTTCTGGCCACACCTGTCAATCTATCATGCTCCTGGGCTTATCTTCGCTCTTCTTCTTCTATTGATATCCTCAAGACTCCCTTATGCTCATCCTTCTCATCCTCGTCATGAACATCCTAAGAGGTCATTTGACATACATGCCTCTCCTCAGTGCCATCTCCGTCAACAAGGGTTCTCTTCCTGTGGGAAGGCTGTGGGAGATTCTCTGAGGCAAAGAAGTCAAACAGCGGCTCTGCAGGTATAGCCTCTGGAACTAAAACTAGTGCCACTAATGACACTGTTATGTCAAACTGTGAATGACTTACATCAAGCCTCTGAGTCCATAACCGTCTGCCGGAGCCATGGCCTAATCTTTGGCATGAGCTATACAATTAAGCCTTAGTACATGACACCCTCTACACTATGGCCTGAAAAGTAATAATGGACACATGAATCATGCCTAGTGTGAGAGTCTATGGTGTAATGATGGTCACGCTCCAATAAGAAAGTGGTCGCTATCAGTAATTAACCTAATCGAGATTAAGGTCAAATCCATAAGGAATACAGTTCTTGACTATAAGATTTAATGACTAATCATTCCTAGTATCTATAACTACAATTTCTAGATGGGGGTTATTGTGATTCAAAGATAACTAAAAATGAACACTAATTAAAATTCTGAAAAACACTCAATTTTGGGGGCAACTTGGGAATTGTGTTCCCCATGGCTCGTTAATTCAATTACCCTATGTAGCATAACTTTGATCGGTGAAGTGCATGCAGGATGGTAACTTAGGTTCTTCCAGCCCTCTTGTGAAGAATTTCCCTGAGTAACACAACTTTGATTGATGAATTACATGCAGGATGATAATTAATGTTTTTTGAGCCCTCTTGAGAAGGTAAAGATTGAATTTCACCATGGCGCTTGGTCAGGCACCATAGTGTGCCAACTAACCGTTACCTATTATCCCAGTCAACCTCACCTTGGTAAGGTTTGGTCGATTAGACGGGAAAATATCAACCAAATCCCATCATCTACTTCCCTTTTCCTATTTTTCACTACCTTGGTCGGGATAGTGATAGTAGGTAGGGTTTGGTGTTGTCCACCACCAAACAACATTAATCATGAAAGGCAATAAACAATACATGCAAAACCTAAATCATAGACATATACAAAACGTAGGTCATCTCAAGTAAACTACCCATGGATCCCACAACCCCAAGTTGTGGGTGTTTAGCTACTCATGGCTAAGATAAAACACACAAAAATCCACATAATAGTCATAGTTGAGAGTTTCACCAATAATAATGGAGAAGCTAAGAACCACAAGTTGCAAACCCACAAGCTTGATTGATCAGCAATGAGTATAAAGTAAGATTTGCAATCCCTAAAATGGGTTTCCCAAAGAAAAGAGTAATCTACTCTAAAAAATTAAGAAAATCTTCAAAATCTAATTGAGAAATATCTACTGTTCGAACTCTCTCAAAAAAACCTAACTTAAACTATTTATACAAAACAACCCTAGGAATTATGCAGAAAAGACAGTTGACATCTAATAAATTTCACAATTATAACTCATAGGTTGGCCTATGAGTTGTAATTGGGGTCTCGTATTAGGTTTTTGGTAACTTGGACTGAACTAGTATAACCCATAGTTGCGAGTCATTACTCGAGCTACGACTCCTATGTTTGTCTCGTAGTCTTGGTCTTCAATTTTTGATCCAACATTTTGGCTCTCTGATTCTTGTTATGAGTCCACCTACATGAGTCATAGTGTGTCCTACAACTCATAGACTGGGCTTATAGGGGTGACCTTCACTTGGTGGATTTCTAATTTTTTTTGTCTCTGATTCCTGTTATGACACAACCTACGACTTGTAGCGTGAGCTACGACTCGTCGGAGAGCTCGTATGGCCTATGCTTCAGCAAAATCTACAAGTTTTCTTCAAAATCATGCCAATCTAACTTTTCTGCAAGATTAACATAAAAACACATCAAAAGACTAAAAAGTCACTTTAAGAACACAAAAATCCTTTCTTTTAGGCATCAAATCTGCTATAATTTGACAATACATCAACACCCTCATCTTAGAATTGTTGCTTGTCCTCAAGTGACAACTCAACCTACACAGACAAAGAGAAATACATAGCAGCTATATCAATGGCATATACAATAGCTCATTTGGTTCAGGTACCCAATTACTATTTTAAAAATAGGATTGCCAAGTTATTGAGCAAACTAGAACATCATGAAAGACCTGACAATCCAACTTTGACAAGCTAAGGGGCATCAACCGTCTATAATCACCGATATAGTCATATGCTACTCAAGTAGTGCAAATGCCTCACTTGAAAGAAGTCCCTTATATTCACTCAAGAACATTCAAAAAGCAGGGACTGAGGAAACACTCTCACTCTCACAATTGAAATTCATACATAATCACCAACACCATAACCTTGCCCTTATACTCATTTTTCGGCTTGGTGATAGAGTAGAGTTAGATCACTTTAGGACTTAAAGGCTTGTAACATAAGCTCAAGGTGCTTTGGTGCGACATTTTGGGCAGGTAGTGACTAAAAGTTATCCTTGAATCATGTTTACCAACACTTTTTGCTTTTATAATCCAACCGTTTTTTCATCAATCCCTCCTTGTTCACTTGCTTTAAACTTTTATGAAGTGTTTTTTTTCTCATTTTCAGCTGTGCCTTGATTTCAAACTCGTTTTTGCTACTTTTTCTCAATTAAAGGAACTTTTCTTATTTTCCTTCACTTGGTTCATGTTTTTTCATTTCTTTCTTGATTTCCCAACTAACCACCTTATCACTTTTACTTTACCACAATAGGGGCTACCCTCAACTTAGGCTTTTAGCCTCAGGTGAAGTACACAATATCTATGCCTCAAACTGGGGCCACCAACTATAGCCACCCTCAACTTAAGGCCACCCTAAACTTAGGATTTTAGCCTCAGGTGAAGTACATAATATCTATGCCTCAAACTAGCTTATTTTAGGCCTTTAGCCTCAATCAAGGTTCACATGTTCAAGGTTAGACTAGGGCCAATATCAAGGTGTTTCACCAGACAAGGCTAATCTAGCAAGGTATCAAGAAAGAATGAGTATATAATAAGCTCAAAAATTTGGAGAAAGGGATTCTCTTACTTAACTGGTGGATTATTTTAGGCTAAAAGTGGTTTCACTCAAAGAACAATGGCCTAAGATCCTTTCCATATCCACCACGTCAGCAAACCAACTTATAGAGTAACAAGGCAAGTTTTGGGTTAGTACAAGATGCATAAATGCAGCAAAATAAGCTCACAACACACATGGAAATTGCATCCACAATCGTGTATAGACTCACAGGTCAAGCTTTCAGTCTCAGCTTACCTTCACAAGATCAGAACAAACATTGCTAGATACTAAAAAATATATGAATATATAGATACTAATAACCTCAAAAAAAAATTTAGGGTACCCAAGTTTTGATCAAAACAATGAAACAACTCTAACAATAATGTATATGCTAATAGATAATTACTCTATATGCTAGTTCAACAAAAAAATAAACATCCACAACGAAAAGAAGCACGGCAAGAAAATCTTAGGATCAAAAATAGGGGAAGTTATGGACTTGAGGCTACTCAGACTTCACCTTAATCCATAACTTCCACCACCGCACCAAAATAGGATACTTTGTTACGAATGAGTTGTGGATGAGCTCGGCAAGCGGGCCAGGTGGTCCGATCAGACTTCACCTTAATCCATAACTTCCACCACCGCACCAAAATAGGATACTTTGTCCTCAAAGTAACTACACAAAGAAAAGACTAACATACGAAAACATAACATAGATATATATATATTCAAAACTAACAATTAACCAAAACTAATGTCGAAAACGAACAAAAAAACTTCATCCAACAAGAACATCCACAAAAAACAAAATAAAAACAATATTGTCTATTAAAAGGACAAAGTATTCATACAGAAAAGTAAGAGTTGGGGTCAAAAGTAGTCAAATATCATGGTGCTCATGCACCAATCTCGGGATAGTCTGCGAGGTCCTGAGTCTACCTCTCCTCTTCTGCTGAAGTACCCTATCAAGGTGGGGTATGCTATGCTCTTTCTCTAAATAGCCGCCAACAAAAGTGGGTCCTGAACCACCTCCTTAGGTATGGACTCCTCCTCCTCAGGTCTCGACCTTTTTGGGGTTAGCTCTGGATCAGCATACTCAAGAGGCCTCTTCCCGCGATTGTCTAGACAGTTGGTGAGCTAATCAAATGCCTCATCACCTACCGGTGCTACCTTTGGGGCTGGAACAGGGGCTGCCAACAGCTGCAATAAGTCGGCCTTTAACCTGGCCAACTCATCATCACCACACTTGTGTCGGCAGGCCGAGCACTCTCGAGCCTCTTTTGGACTCTAGCCTTGAACGCATCGATCTGTTCATCAACCGCTCAGACTATCATCAACTACATTGGGGCAAATGCCCACATCCTTTCCTTAGCATCCCGAACAGTCTGATTAATCAACGCCCAAACCCGTGCTAATAACTCTCACAGCCTGCCCTCTCCTATAGCCACCCTGCACAATAAAGCTTGAAAAGCAATAGTAGAGAAAAGAGGGTCAACCTAAAATGTAGCGGATACTGGTGTTGTTGGATGGTGTAGACTTGATCTTGGCTACTAGTGTGGGCTCTATAGTAGCCAGAGTAGTACCCATAGGAGCTAGAGGTGAACCTGGAATCTGTGGCTCAACCGAAAATGGCTCTAGGATAGGAGGTGGGATAGCTTTAGGTAAGGCCACTAGGTTCTCATCAGCCTTCATCAGGATAGGATCCATAATGCATGTGGCCTTTACATGAGGGTCCTAGTGAGGGTCAATAAGAACAACTGCTGCACTACATTGTTGATGAATCAAAACTGGAAATGATAGTGAGGTGCTCATCTGACCTGCAGCCTCGTGAATCTGCTAAAAAATGATTTGGGCCTAATCTATAGCGTACCCAGCTAGAAGGTTGGCCAATACTACCGCTCTCTCGAGGGTGAGCATATTATCCATAAAAGTTGGCCTACTACGCCAATGGATAATGGACTACCAGAACTTGGTGCGGAATGAGAGGTGCGCTTTTACTACAAGATCTGCGTGGTTTGTAACCCACATTGGCTTAACACCCTCCTCATAAATCTGGGTACCGATCCACCATAGAAGCTTCATCCTAGTCCCGATGTCCTTGCTAGTCACCGTTGTCCTCATTTTCTCAATACGGCTATTGTACTCCATAGTGAACTGAGGGGCTGTATAAGTAGGCCCAAACTGCACTCGTCAGATTATCTCCTCTGAGATATCAACTCTTCTCCCCCGGACTGTCACCACCCATAGCCTTGGCTACTTGATTAGTCTTTTATTTTTTGGCAACCCCCGACAGAGTGTAGCAAGGTATGCTGCATAGAACTCATGGACTACGTAAAGGATATATTTGCCCAATTGCTGTGCGGTCCAACATAGCCCATGCTCATCCAACCGAGCATCCAATTCGAGCACTCTATCTAAACCCGAGGCATTCAGCCGGGGCTCCTTATGAAACTATCGAACTAGCATGGCTTGCCTTTTTGGCTCCAACCTTGGATTATATGTTTCGTGCATCCTAGGGATACACCATCTGCGGTAGGGTGGGGGCTAGGACTGGACCACCACCTGCTGAGAAGTGCTCTTTGACTCTGACTTTGTACCCGAGTGTGAGGGGGTCATCTATGGCAAGCTACTACCTGACCCATCCCCATTTTCTTGTTGTTCCTCCTCTTCAGACTAAGAGGAACTACTCACTTCCATGGGTGTCTGAGCTGCGAGTCCTCGAGTTTGAGGTCTATTGTCCTCGAGGTCTAACGTGACTTTGTGGACTTCCATAGAGCCCTCAGATCATTTGGTGTCAGAGTATTCATCCCACAACCTCCGTTGGAGAGCTTGAATTGCTCGTTTGTCTTTTGGATGTATTTAATCTACAAACAACCCACAAAATAACATTTAAGTACAAGATGTTTGATCCACTGAAATACTCTGCAAAGAAGAAGAAACAAAAACAACTAATAAGTAATTATGCATTGGTGCAACTGCAGATATGCAGGTACGAGTATTGTTACACCTTGAATTGTGACCTACGAGTTGTATACTAGCCTCGTAAAACCAGTTGTGCCTTTAAAAATTCTTTTTGATCAAAAATTTGAGATGCAGTTATGACTCATAGGTTGGCCTTCAAGTCATAGTCCTGGTCTCGTACCTATTTCCAGAAATATTTTCAAAACTTGGCAAATTTTACGAGACCCTCCCTATGAGTCATACCACGTAATATGAATCGTCTACGAGTCTTGTATGAGAAATATGAAGGTATTACAGGTGACATATGCCTGCACGAGGGGCCATTACTACTCGTATAGGAACGTACGAGTCATAGGAGTACCTCGTAGCTGAGCACGGAAGTCACCTACAATGCCTTAGTATTTCCCACACCAAGTATAAATTCAACACCAAATTTAACTTAATCATGTAAATAAGAGCAAAGCACGACTAAATGGCACATAATCAATTCCATATTAGCATCGGCAATTTGAAACGACTATTATCCTTAAGAGTCAAAACCAGTTCAACCCAATGTCAAGCATACCAAAAGCAATCTACAATCTAAACTCATTCTTGACATGTTCATACCATCCCAAGGAAGTTCAATCACCATTCACAATGATTCAATCAAACCCACATATTCAAGCATAGGCAATACTCGCATACCACCTAAGGTGAAATCTCGACAACCATTCAAACACTACGTGAGCAAAAATAATACATTGCATGTCAAACACTACAAATTTCATACTCATAATCACCTACTCAAGCTTTTCTACAAGGTTCACTCAACAACCCAATTCTTCGAAGGCCTATAAACCTTAGGTTACAACTTTAGCTTATTAATCAACGTAAGGCATGTTTAAACATAATCAACTAGACTTATGCTCATATAAGGAATAATGCTCATCGCCAAAGATTGAGAAATTAAATCAAAGAGCTTATCAATCAGATTGAGAATTGAACCAAAGCAAAGAGGAGTGAAATTCATGTCGAAACCCTAAAAATTGATACCCTTGCCGGAATCCTTGCCTGAAAAAGATGTGGGTAGTCAGGAATTTGGTCAGAAAAATGACATGGGTCATGGGAGAAGGTTTTCCATTGCCTCTTAAGGTTTAAGAATTGAATTTATGGGTCAAAATTAATTTTGACCCCTTTTATAAGCAAATCAGGCTCGATTTTTAAAATTATAGATTGATGCTAAGAGACCCCGACTATGAGTCGTAGGTCATCCTATGACTCATTAGTCCCGATCTTATACCAGACCTGACTCTTAGTAAAAATTTAGGCATCACACCTGGGCACTACGAACCCCACTTACGACTCATAGGGGATCCTACGAATCGTATGGTTAGCTCGTAGTGTATGTGCCAACTTTAGATATTTACTGTTTCCCCTTATAGGGTATGACTATGAGTTTTAGTGAAGACTATGACTCGTATGCCTGCTCGTAGGAGCTGCTCCAAGTCTAATTTTTTCAAACCTTTAGTTCTTCCAATTGTTTCCTGCAAACCAAGTCTCAATGCATAAAAATCCTCAAAATTATTACAATTGCATCATTGTCTTCTAATTTAAAACAAATAACTACTACTACCCTATGTCTCGAATAAGCAAATAATCATCAAAATGCTTAGGTTGCCTCCCAAGAAGCGCCTTGTTTAATGATGTAGCCTGACTTTATCATCTTCTTTTGTCAACTATCATCGAGTGTCCATACCTCACTTTTGCATTCATCTGGGTGTTTCATGGATTGACGAATATCAAACATAACTTCTGCATCATTAACCCTGAACTATAGTTGACCTTAATCCATATCCATTAGTGTGTTCCCAGTGGGCAAAAAAGGTCTCCCCAAAATAATGGGCACTTCAAAATCAACTTGGCAGTTGAGGATCACAAAATCTACTAGAAAGATGAACTTATTGACTTTAACAAGCACATCTAAAAGGATTCCCTCCAGCTTTTAAATGGTTTGATCTGCCATAAGCAACCTCATTCGTGTCAAGGTAGGAGTACCAAAGCCAAGCTTTTTGAATATGGCAAGAGGCATTAAATTGATGCTTGCTCCTAAGTCGCATAATGCTATTGCAAATTCAAGATCATCGATAGTGCAAGACATGATGAATGCCCCGGGGTCCTCTCGGTTTTGAGTAAGGCATTTAGTCATAATTGCACTACATTGTTAGAGTTCTTGTGAGAACTCTTGGCTCAAAGTGTGTTTCTTTGTGACTAAGTCCTTCGTATATTTAGCATATCCGGGCATTTTCTCCAATGATTCTAGGAGAGGAATGTTGATGGAGAGTTGCTTCAACATCAAAAGTAAGTGTTTAAACTTTCCCTCTTCTTCCTTCTTCTTAAGCCTTTTAGGGAAGAGAGGCAAAGGTTCTGGGATGGATTTCGCTTTGTCATTCTCCCTTATCTCTTCTTGTTGCATCCCAACACCCTTCCGATTTTCTCCCTCAATTTCAACTTCACCACCAAGACCCTTCTCAATGACTTCATCCACAATAACCAACATAGGGGGATCTATTGTTCTCTTGCCACTACGAGTCATCACTGCCATGCAATGCCCTTTATTTTTAGGATTTTGAACTGTATTGCTTGGTAGCGTGCCCTTTTGGTATTGATTCAATTGTGAAGAAACTTGTTTAAATTATTGCTCAAGTTGCTTGATTGCCCTTGAATGAGACTCTATCTTTTGATTAATATTAGAGATATCTACTTTCATTCCTTTTAAGGTCTCATCTTGATGATGTGCTCGCTTCAACAACTTTTCAAACATATCTTAGATCCTAGAATTGCTTGATCTGGCATCACGATTGTGTGGTGGCACATAAGGACCATTTCTGTAGTCCTCTCTTCTCCATTCTGTGTCTGGCACTCTTTGTCTTACATAGTATCCACCCCTATTATCTCTGTACATCCCATCATAGTTAAAGTTTTGACCTTGATTCCCGGAACCTTTTCTCCAATAGTTCAAATTAGACCCTTGAGGGTTGTTCCGAAAACCCGCCACTTGGTTGCTCACATAATAGGCATCTTCATCAAAGAATTGATCATCATATATAGGATTAATTGGGGGTTGGTGAGCTATTTCCTTCATACTGGCATGGTTTTGCTTCAGAACCAAATCCATGCTCGTACGGAGTTGAGCAAGTTGCTCCATAATCTCTTCATTCACTTTAGCCTGCTCACTATTTGTGGCAACCGCACAAGAACTCTTTGTATTACCATGGTTACTCTGACCCCATGCTCTGTTGGTCTTCACCACTTATTCCATTCTTTTAGGAACTAGCTAAATGGTTGATCAAGAATAACACCTCCCATGATCATGTTGGCACAAACTTTGCTATTATCATCAAGTGCTCTATAGAATATCTAGACCAAAGCATCATCAAAAATTTTGTGATTAGGTACCATCTTTAAGCATTTGGTGAATCTTTCCCATGTGGTGCTAAGAGAGTCTCCAGGCAATTGGTTGAAGTTATTAATTTGGTCCTTAAGCTTCAGCTTCTTCGACATTGGGAAATATCTTTCTAAGAACTCTGCAGCTCTGTCCAACTCGTGATGGTACCCAAAGGAAGTTCAGACAACCATATAGCTGCATTGCTAGTTAGTAACAATGGGACACCCTCAGTCCAATAGCGTCAATAGAAATATTTTATGTCCCCATAACACTTTTGCACATGAAGACAACATTTTGGAGATGATGGTAGGGATCCTCTAACGGTAATCGTGTGAATACGCCACAGTTTTGGAGCATCTGGAGAATCCACTTGATACCAAGAACTTAGCATCTGCCGGTAGGGGGCAGTACTATAGAATCGGTAACATCCATTGCCATAGGGTCTAATCAGTATTGATTCCAGCCGTAAGCATTTGCATTGAAATCTCTAAGCTTTAGCCGGTTAACCATTGGTGGTAAATTCTCCTCTCTTCTTAAGTCTTCCTTATTCGTGTGCACATCCTCCTCAACCTCAATGTCCTCATTCACTCGAGCTATCCTTCTTAGTAGTCAATGGATCTCTTAATTTAGTTGAGCTAAGAGATTGCCTTGGCTCCTTGTATTGGGCATACAACCTAGTAAACCCTCAAAAAGAAATCAAACAACAAAAACAAAAAAATTAAAGTACAAGACTCTAGAAATTAATACTAGAACTAACTAATAGTGAATTCAAGTCAAAACCTAGATGTATTTCTCGCAATAGCGACATAATTTTTTTGATGATGGTCACGCTACAATAAGAAAGCAGTCACTATCAGTAATTAACCTAATCGAGGTTAGGGTCAAATCCACAGGGTATACAGGCCTTGACTATAAGATTTCACTACTAATCATTCCTAGTATGTATAGCTACAATTTGTAGATGAGGGGGGGATTGTTCTGATTCAAAGACAACTAAAAATGAACACTAATTAAAATTTTGGAAAACACTCAATTTTTGGGGCAACTTGGGAATTTTGTCCCCCATGGCTCGTTGACTCAATTACCCTAAGTAACATAACTTTGATCAATAAATTACATGCAGGACAATAATTTAGGTTCTTCCAGCCCTCTTGAAAAGGTGAAGATCGAATTTCACCATGGCGCTTGATTGGGCACCATGGTGTGACAACTAACCGTTACCTATTGTCCTAGTCAACTTCCCCTGGGTCAGGTTTGGTCAATTAGATGGGAAAATATCAACCGAATCCTATCATCTACTTCCCTTTTCCTATTCATCACTACCTTGGTTGGGATCATGATAGTAGGCAGGGTTTAGTTTTGGCCACCAGCAAACAACATTAATCATGAAGGGAAATAAACAATACATGCAAAACCCTAATCGTAGACTTGCACAAAACGTAGGTCATCTCAAGTCAACTACCCATGGTTCTGACAACCCCAAGTTGTGGGTGTTTAGTTACTCATGGCTAAGATAAAACATACAAAAATGCATATAATAGTCATAGTTAAGAGTTTCACCAATACCAATGGAGAAGATAAGCACCACAAGTTGCAAACCCACAAGCTTGATTGATCAACAATGAATACAAAGCAAGATTTGCAATCCTCAAAATGGGTTTCCCAAAGAGAACAATAATCTACTCTAAAAACATAAGAAAAGCTTCAAAATGTAATTGAGAATTGTCTACTATTCAAACTCTCTCAAAAAAACCTAACTTAAACTATCTATAGTATATACAAAACAACCCTAGTAATTTTGCGAAAAAGACAACTGGCATCTGATAAATTTTGCAGTTACGACTCATAGGTTGGCCTATGAGTCATAGTCGAGGTCTTATATCAGGTTCTTTGCATCTTGAACTAAACTGGTACGACCCATAGGTACGAGTCGCTACTCAAGCTATGACTCATATATTCATCTCGTAGTCTTGGTCTTCAATTTTTAGTCCAATATTTTGGTACTCTGATTCTTGCTGTGAGTCCACCTATATAATTTGTAGTATGTCTTACGACTCATAGGCTAGGCTTATAGGGATGACCTTCACTTGGCAGATTTCTGATTTTTGGTCTCTGATTCCTGCTACAACACGACCTACGACTCGTAGCATGAACCACAACTCGTAGGATAGCTCGTTGGCCTATGCTTTAGCAAAATCCACAAGTTTTCTTCAAAATCATGCCAACCTAACTTTTCTACAAGATTAACACAAAAACCCATAAAATACTAAAAAGTCGCTTTAAGAACTCACAAAATCCTTTGTTTTAGGCATCAAATGTGTTGTAATTTGATATCACATCATAGGTGCAACTAAAGTGGGACGCCTCTCTGTATCGACTGCCTCGGGCTGTTAGGGTCTATCCTCAGAACTAGGAGCTGGAGTAGAAGTTGTAGCTATCATCGAACCCTCTAGTGGTGGCTCTGGATTAAACATATCAGGGATGGGAGGAGGTTGTGTCCTTTAGAGTGCCACTGGGTTCTCATCAGCCTTTATCGGACTGGGATCTATCGTGTGAAGCATCAATATCAAGTGGTCATGATGGTGCAAGATCTATACTTTTGATGTGATGCAGAGTCTGTAGACCAAGATCAGAAATAAAATCAAGGTGGAACACTTGACTACCGACTCAATGATCTGCTCCGCTATCATTCGGACCCAATAAATCTCAGAGCCTGCCAAGATGCTGGCAACTAGTACCACTCGTTCCTGCATGAGTGTGTTATTAGCTAATATAGGCCAGATGTGAAATCTAATGATTGTTAACTAAAATATGGGGGGAAAAGACAGAGAAGCCTTGACAATAAGCTCTGTATGGGTGGTGAACCAAGCAGGCTCTGGACCCTGCTCAGCAAACTACCCATCTCAGTAGTGATGTCCTCTATACTGGATCCTTTATGAATAGAGGAGTTCTAGCCTACCCAACCTATGATCAAACTCAACTGTTGACCTTGGGGCTTGGTATATAGAACCAAACAATACACGATAGATCATCTCTTCTGAAATATCCACCTGCCATCCGCTAACTAACACCTCTCTCAATCTAAACTGCTCGATAGGTTTTTTCCCTTTGGGAAGTACATGAAGGATGGTGACTGCATAAGCTACATAAAACTCTTGAACCAAAGTCAAGGCATATCGTCTGAGCTTATTTGCTAACCACTAGAGCCCATATCATGCTATTATGTCCTCATGTCCTGGAACACTGCTTAATCCATCAAAAATTAATCAGGGCTCCTCATATATTAATTATACGTTCTTGTCTTGTCCCTTTTGCTATAGACCCTCATCAAATATTGCCTTCATGCACTAGACATCCCACAGTGAGTGTTAGGATCTGGCGCTGAAGAAGATGATGGGGTGACAGAGGACTAGGCATCTCCTCTATCCTGAAAGCCCTTCTCTAAACATGACTTCGTACTTGAAGGAGTCATCTATGGTATACCCTTCTCAGACTCATCATCACTTCCCTCCTTATTAGATTGGGAGGGATTATTATCTCGAACCTACATTTTAGCAGCTCATGTAGCAGCCCTAGTTTGAGGCATCTAAGCCTTTGGTTCGGGATGAACATTGAGAGCCTAAATTAACACACTCAACTAGGTCTGATTATCATCCGAGTGCTCAGTATCCGTATGCTCATCAAGAAGTTGCCTTTTGGATGCTTTAATCGTTGTATGTTTGCTTTTGGGGGCCATAGTATCTAAAAATAATCATAAAAAAACCATAATTAGCCCCAAAATATTGACAACTGAAATATACGAAAACAAGAGAAATATAACTTAGATCAGTTGCAGATGAGTGGTACAAGGACCAGGTATGACTTATATTTGGAACTATGAGTCGTACTATGATCCCATAAACTAGGTGAGCAAAACAAAAATGGACACTGGAATATAGTATGAGACCTAGTTATGGCTCGTAACATAGGTTACATATCATAATCTTACTCCATAGAAAGTTCCAAGAAGAAAAACATAACACATGCATGAATCCACGAGACCCATCTATAGATTGAAGAGGCATCCATGACTTGTAGGGGGTCTCGTATGATGGCTACACAGGAATTTTAAGTCATGTAACTTCTTACAAGAGGCAATTACGACTTGTAAACTCATCTAGGAGTCATAAAAGACTCGCATAACAAGAAACAATAGATATTTAAAACACCCTGACACCTCAAATGTATTCCATGAATAATTTAAACATTAATCTAGCAGCATCGAAGCAAGTGAATGACACTCATATACTAATCACATATTAACCAATACCCTAATCATAGTGTTAAGACAAATCTACCACATCAACAAGGATTTAGCAATCAACACACATTAATGTATCTTTTCCCAATGCATTCACACTTGCACCTATGACACAAACCACAAATCAAACACAAGACCCACTCAATCACATTCAAAATCATTTTGGGGATAGCTTAGCAAGTTCAACAAGATTTCATCAGAACATGATTTCGACTACAGCAAAATAACCCAAGAATTATCATGCTCCTATGCAATTGATACACAAAAATTATCCATGAACACTCATAACCCAATAATAACCATTTGATCAAAAAATTAACATGATAGGATAGGTATCCAATCACAATAACATAAATAAATCACTCAACATGCAATAACCATTTGATCAAAAAATTAACATGATAGGATAGGTATCCAATCACAATAACATAAATAAATCACTCAACATAGGGCTAAAACAATCAGTCCAACTCACAGCACCCTAATATCTCCTTGACAATCTCAACTCAAACACGAATTAGACACCTTGGCAGTAATTCAATTTCAATCATCAGTAAGACATTTCCAAGCAAAATAAATTATGAAGTTAACTTAAACCAAGAGATATACCATAGGAGTAGATGAACTGAAGAAATAAAAACGAGAAGAACAATGCCAAAACCCTAGTTGCTGGAATATTAATCGGGTCACTTGCAAATTGATCAAAAAAGATTAGGGTGATTGGATTGGGGCAATTTCTTTGGTACTTAGAGTTAAAAATGCGGTCAAACTTATTTTGACCCTATTTAAACCTTTCGGGGTTAAAACCTTAAAATCATTAAGGCAGGTCTATGAAACCCCGACTACAAGTCATGGCTTGGGCTACCACTCGTAAGTCCTGATCTCGTAGACCACTTAACACATAGAAAAATTTGGAAAACATACTTGGGGTCTAAGAACTCCATTCACAAATCTTAATGCATAGTATGGGTCATAAAGTTGGCTCATAGATTGAGTGCCTTTTTAACTTGTTCACTTTAACTCTCTACGAGATAGGCTATGAGTCGTAAAGTATAATACGACACATAGGCTGGGTCGTAGAGAATGATTTAGCTGCAAATCCTAGTAAATATGCAATTCTTGTTGAACACCTATACGTTCTTCTCAAAACACACCATTATGTAAAATTCAACCCATCCAAATTCATAACAATAATCAAGACAACATCAACCCACTACTTAAGGATTTCATAAAATAAAAATACACTTAACAACAAAAGCATCAAAATCTCTTGGGTTGCCTCCCAAGTAGCACTTGATTTAATGTCGGCAGGATTCAGTCATCATAAGTACTCAGAATTCCTCAAGGTTTGGCAAACCCTTGTCACTAGATTTTGCTTTTTTAATTAGTCCACTCTGAATTTGCTCAAATTGGGTAGACACAAGTATAAATTGGCCATTAGGATTTTGAATTGCCATCAAGTGTTTGTCGACTATGTAGTTTATCGTAATAACATCGAACTTGATCTCTCTTATCATCACCTCTTGTGTATTTGCTCTTTTTAGTAATTGGGCTAGCATGTCTTTTAATATATAATTTCTATTTCCTTTATGGTGATTACATGGTAGCATGAACCTGTTGCTCTTATCACATTCTTCCTCATGGCTTACATCCTTGGTACGGTGGCTTCCTCGACTACTCTCTGGTGTGTTTAGACCTTAGGCCTGTTTCATGAGCATCGCTATATTTTCTTTGTTTTTTTCAGGGATTTGGAAGATTTCTGCATTTATCTTTGCTTGCTCAGAGTTCCGATTAGAAGAATTCATGAAACTAGTTAGTTGCTCAAGTATAGGTCTATATACCTAATGGTATCAGCCATTTTATCCATCTGTTTAGCAACTTCTGAAAATGGTTTCCCCAAGACTAATCCTCTTATAAGAGCATTTGCATAAGCTTGATTATTCTGGTCTAATGCTCGGTAGAAACTCACCACCAATGTTGTATTAGAAATGTCATGGTCTGGAGCACTCATTATGTATCCTTTGTATTGCTTCCATATAGAATGAAGTGAATCACCAGGGAATTGTTGGAAACTAATGATTCGGTCCCTTTGCTTAAACCTGTTTGACCTGACAAAGAACCTTGCTAAGAAAGCTCTTTGCAATTCCATCCAACTAGTTATCACATCTTGTAGAAGTTTAGCTAAACATGGTGCTGCCTTACCTGTGAGAGAGAATGGGAAGACGCGGAGTCCCACAACATCCATAGACAGATGATGTGCTCCTAATACACCCTACAAATATATGCAACACAATGTATATGGCCATTTGGATCTTTGGATGGTAGGCTCACGAACAAACCACAGTCTTACAACCTTTCAATTAGCTCATTAGAAATAGTGAACTTTGAGTTATCCGGTAAAGGTTGCAACACAATAGCTCCCGGGATGTTGATGTGGTTTTGAGCCATTCATCTTACAATCTGCTGAACCTCTAAATCAATTGGAGTTAAGAAAATGCCTTGACTGCTTGTATTGGGCATACATACCTAGATACCCAACAAAGAAACTACACAACCAAAAACGAAAAAAAAGTAAAATACAAGAGAATTAAGAAATTAACACTTGAATTGCACTACTAGTGAATTTCAAATAAAAGTCTCATCGTATTCCCCGATAATAAATGAAATGATCCTTATGTGCTTTGGAATGCCCTATAATTGTAATTTTTATATATCTCAAAATCCATGTCTAATTTTTAAAATTCAATTTCATATTCTAGATTAGGGGGCAAAATTGAGTAGGAAGTGGATATAACATGGATTTTAGAAGACCCATAGCGAAAAATATTTTTTGCTAATTTTTCTAATCCAACGGCTGTCTGCACCCAGACCGCGATGCGCCTGCTGCGTGGACTAGTGCTAATTGGTGCTCCATGACTTGTCTGCATCGCGCCTGGGGCATGGACCAATATAATATTTTCCTTGGTTTTCTTATTTCTTCCAAAGGCATTGGAGTCATAGCCCTATGCCTATTTGAACGTGAAATCTTCCATATTTAGCCATTTTTCAACTCTATAACTCACAAAACCCTCTCTAAATCCTTATCAAGACTTTATGAAATCTCTCATTCAATTCCAAGGATTTCAAACTCAATTTTGGAACTCAAGAATTTATCTCAAGCTTCAAGTCTCCTTCAAGCTCATCCCAAGAAAATCCAAGTTTGAGGTATGTGGGTCTTCATCCATGGGTCCTTTCACCCATGGATCCTAACCATCTCTTTTGAATGAAATTACGTGATTTTAAGTTGTATTACATACATGTATCTCTTGTTATGAAATATGAGTATAAATTATGTTGGGGTTTTATCAATTGTTGATATTATGCATGAATACCTATTTTAAGCTATTTCATGAATTGATTTCTATCTATTGA
Organism: Solanum virginianum; assembly: GCA_000787875.1. Lineage (NCBI taxonomy): Eukaryota > Viridiplantae > Streptophyta > Magnoliopsida > Solanales > Solanaceae > Solanum > Solanum virginianum. The sequence continues at coordinate 57,267 of DF358661.1, forward strand.
GATTATGCATGATTTGAGCTATAGCACCCATCACCCTAGTGTGTGAGGTACAAACCCCTCATCAAGGTTAGTGGTGATCTCACCCATCACCTAGTGATTGAGATATCAATCCCTCAAATAGGTTGGTGATGATCGCACACATCACCCTAGTGGTTGAGTCTTTAACCCCTCAACTAGGCCCCCAAATTAGGAATGGTCTACCATAACACTTCAGATAGTACTCATCGTGTACATAAGCTCATTTCATCATCATATAGTCAATCATATCATATCTCATATTTTAGACCTTCATTTCCTCAAAAAACCATAATCGAATATTTTATCAAACACCTTGGGGGTGTGTAATGGGGATAAAAGACCATACAATTTAGAAATGAAATCATGCAGGAAAATATGTTGTAAAATTATCAACTAACATCTTGCAATACCCCCAAGACATTCATTGCAAAACCCCTCATCAAATGAAATATTAGATCCAAGATTTAGAGCTCAAAACATGCTAAAACAACCATACTTTTATGAACAAAAATCACTGTACAATAAATTTCTCAATATACAAGAACCACATGTAAAATCAACTTTAAATTATAAAATATTAGTAAAAAGAGGGTTTAGGCACCATAGGTGGAAGGACCCAATGGTTCAACACCACATACCTTGTCTTTGGAGAACTTTTGGAGAAGATTAGGAATGGAGACTTGAAGATTGAGTGAGATCCTTAATGAAATCCTTAGGATTGGTCTTGAGTTTGGGACTTGATAGGAGCAAATATTGGGCTAAGTGTCTTGGTGAATATTGGGGATTGTCTAGGGGGATATGAGGGTGAAATAAGGCTAAGTATAGGTAAAATCACATTTGGGAAGACTTAGGCCCAACACTTAGAAAAATCTGGATGGACTAGGAAAAACAGTGCAGGAAATACACCTCTTCACGTCGCAAAGAGGTCGCGGACCCTCACTGGAAATTGCACCAAGTGAAATTTCATAATTTGATTCCTTTACTTTAAATTCAAGGTTAGACCCTTTTCACCCTAATTTGGACCCTCTGAACAAGAATATGAAGTCGTATTTTCGAAATAACCAATGAATTTTTAGATTATAGAAAACAAGATTTTGGGCACTTTCGAGGTATGTTTTTGGCACTTTTTGGGGTTGTTTCTGTACTTAGGCTTCGTAGTCTTCATTCTTTGAAATTGGGCATCACTTCTATGAGACCTTTATATGGGTTGTATTCAGACTTATGGTCCATATAAGGTTTTGTCTGACAGCTTTCCAGAAACTCCCCAAATTCTGATCCTCAAGACATAACCTAATCCAAGACCCGTATAAACATCCACGGCTTGTCGGATAGTTCAGGGATGCAACTTCAGAAAATAGGCCCTTCACTAGATCTCAACCACGAAACCACTCAATGGCTCGTGAAAATTTCCATGGCCTGTAGAATGCTTCATACTTTACCAAAAATTCAGCATCTGCTACACTTTACCCAACATTATGCCAAATCCTGTAATCCTAAAAAACAAACATAAAAACACATCAAACCCACTAATATTGCTTTGAGAATACATAAAATTTCATGTTTTAATCATCAAAAGTATTGTATTTTGATAGCATAACATGCATCTATGATTTATGAGTAGATACTACTGGATAAAGTGAGAGAGTAAGCGATGGGTGCTGGACCCTCATCTTCAGCCACTATGACAGAAGAGACCATCCAGGAGACAATAGGGGGTTAGATGTAGATGGAGTCGGTGCTTAAGTGCCATAGGTTTGATATCTTATCCCCTATCTTTAGTGCCACAGGTTTAAGATCTTATCCACTATCTTTACTTTGATATTAGATTTAGTGCATTAAGGACAATGCATAACTTTTTTTCAGTGAAGTGAGGGTAGTTATATGCCTCAGTGAAGTCTAAGTAACCAAGGCGTACATCTACTCATATTTTTTGTCTGTAGGATTTTCTTGCCTATGTTCTTTCCTTGAGGACCTTCATTTTCTATTGAACCAGCATGATTTGGATGTTAAGTAGTAATAGTATTATATTATACTAAAATCTATGGCATGAAGTGATGTGTATTGAAAAATGATACCCTTCCGTTTTGTTTTGATGTGTTGTGTGATAGTCTGGATAGCAATCGTGTTGGATCTTTGTATGACATTACTAATATTGATAGGATAAGGCTACTTGAACTAAAAATCATGAACAGGATGCCTAGATTGATAGTGTAAGTCAGTTCTATATGAGTGTGAGCTAAATGTACTATTCATATACTATGTATCAATCTAGAACTTGCCTCGTTATTCTATGCTGAGACTATAAGTTAGTTGGTTAGGAAAGGATCATAGGTTGTGTTTCAAATTAGTCCACTTAGCCTAAATAACCAACCAAATGCACTATTTAATCCATTGATCTAACTATATGAGCGTTACGTGTACCCTTTCGTTATAATTACCCAAATCATCTTCCCAACTGTCTATGTTAATCTGAATTTTGTCCTTGGCCCCTCCTTGGACATTGTGTACTTCGATTTAGGTAAAAATGCATAAGTTGAGAGTGGCTACCATAGGTGGCGCTAGTTCATTGGATATTATACACTTTGACTCAGGCAAAAAGCTTATATTGAGGATGGCTATTTTAAAAAAACATAAAAATAATGGGATATAAGGAAAAAAGTAGTGCAACGAGAAAGAAAATGTGAAATAAGAGACAAAAAGAATAAAAAAAATAAGAGTAACAAGAAACTAACGGTGTCAAAAGCATAAAAATTTTCCCACAGGTCTGAGATGATACAGAAAAGGGGAAAAACAAGTCATGCGTATCAAGGTTAGGTAGGATAAGTCAAAATAATGCAGTGTCAAGGAGGGAAAGTAGTCACTATATCCAAAATATACCACACCTGCCCCGAGCCTACATTACAAGCCTACAAAGTCCTATAGTGATCCTAATTCAACTATTCGAACATCGCAGTATAGAATATAAGGATAAGTCTATGGTATTATATCTACTGTTCAAATTTCTGTTGTGAGAGTGAATGTTTACCTAGTCCTGGTATTGAAGGAAAAAAAATCAAAGTGTGTGATAAGAGACTTCTTTGTTTGTGAGGGCACTTGAGTAACATTGTTGATTCTAGATTATTTTGGTGCTTGCTAACTATGTATGTGGCCTTATTTGTTGAAATTGTTTTTTCATGTAATGATCCACATATATTTACTTAATAAATGTTTTGTTTAAACACTAAGATTGTTGAGGGTGTCTTGTGTTGATTGCAATTTCATAAATGTCATACGATTGATTTATGTATGACTAATGTTGCTGCTTATCTTAGATTAAGTATATTGCTTGAGGACAAACAATGATGAGGGTGTCGTTGTATGTCACGACCCAAGCCTAGAGCCTAGACGTGACACGACTGATGGGGAACCTGAAGGAACCCCAACCAAGCCTCTTAGTATATCAATCACACATCCTTGGTGGCGAAAGTATAGTAACAATAACAAGAGATATAAATAGGGAAAATGGGACTAAGAGAAGTCTTTGATAATCATAAAACATTCCAAAGTCAAGCTCATAGCATAAGTATGTCAAATGTTCCAACAACACCTCTAACATAGATTGGAGCGGGGACCAAGACACTTTTCGGGCTCACCCTCATAGTATCAAGTGTTCAACATAAAAGAGATATCAAATAGTAAGAGTAGCATAGATAGCATCCCCGGACTTAAGGACTCACCAAAGCTTATCTTCAAAAGTAGCAAAACTAGCCACATGGAGGATAATCGAGAGGTGCTCCAGTCCTTACATAGTGAAATCATGTAGGCATAGAGTATGCGTTGGTATGTTTGAATGTACTAAGTATTTAGGATGCAATGCAACAAGACATAAGCCAACATAGTCAAAATGCATAATCA
>DF358661.1:61253-73871 GCA_000787875.1 Solanum virginianum
AAGCCAACATAGTCAAAATGCATAATCATAAGCAATGGATAGGTATAATATCAATATGGTATGCATGATCAATGCTTGAAATAAAACATGTTTGTAAATCATATAATTTACAAAATATATATTACATATGTGGGAAGAGACCATAATCAACATAGACCAAAGGAACTACTACTTGGAATCCAGGGCATGTCACCCTCTTGGAAGGTGATTGACGTATCCACCACTCAACAAAGCGATTAGGCATATCACCCCCCCAACAAGGTGATCGAGGTATCCACCCCTCAACATGGTGATTGGATATATCAACACACAATAAGGTGGTCGAGGTATCCACCCCTCAACATGGCGATTGGACATGTCACCCCACAACAAGATGGTCGAGGTATCCACCCCTCAACAAGATAATTGGGCATGTTACTCCCCCAACAAGGTGGTCGACGCATCCACCCCTCAACATGGTGATTGGGCATGTCACCCCCCAACAAGGTGATACTCATATTTTTTGTCTGTAGGATTTTCTTGCCTATGTTCTTTCCTTGAGGACCTTCATTTTCTATTGAACCAGCATGATTTGGATGTTAAGTAGTAATAGTATTATATTATACTAAAATCTAAACAAGGTGTGGTCTACTTGCAACACCATAGATACTTTTCATAAATTCAGTGCATACATGCAAGCCCTTAATCATCGTAAAGTCAGTTAACTTGTAAACCATATAATAGATCATCAATAACATCAGAATCCTTGTCAAGACATTTGATCAAACACTTGGTGAGTTCATAATGCTAGTTCAAAATTATGTAATTCAAGAGTGAAATAATATGAGAAAACTTAATGTAAATCAACCCACTAACACATAGTAAAACTCTCATGTAGGATACCTTGAAATCTATCATCAAATCTTATAATAGATCATAGTTTCATAGCTCAAAACATACATAGTCTCAATAGACAAAACCAATTCGTAGTATAAGCTTGAAATAGATAGACATGCATAATCAATCAACATTTCATAAAACCCCAACACAATTTGTAATCAAAATTTATAATAAGAGATACCCATAGAAGATACAACTTGAAAATATACAATTTCATAAAAAGGAAGATTGGGCTCCATGGGTGAAAGGACCCAATGGATGAAACCCACATGCCTCAAACTTGTGTGAAAGGTAAGCTTAGCCAAGGAAGATTGGGCTCCATGGGTGAAAGGACCCAATGGATGAAACCCACATGCCTCAAACTTGTGTTTTCTAGATATGAGCTTGAAGAGAATCCTTGAGTTCCAATATTAGGCTTTAAATCCTTCAAATTTGAATAAGATATTTGGTTAAGTCTTGAAGAGGTTTTTGGGAGGGTCTTGAGTGATATAGAGTTGAAAAATGGCTATGTATTGGTACTTTCACACATAAGTGGGCATGGGGCTATGACCCCAATGCCCTTGGACAAGATAGAAAAACTAAGAAAAATAATACACTAGTCCGCGCCCTTGGCGTGATGCGGACCAGACACAAACTTCATTCCAACACTAATCCGCGCCCCTGGCACATCGCGGCTAGGGCACGGATAACTTCAGGAAATCAAAAATTAGCAAAAATTAGTTTTTGCTGCGGGTTCTCTAAAATCTAGGTTATACCCATTTCCCACTCAATTTTGCTCCCTGATCGAGAATACGAAGTCATATTTTTGATATTACACATGAATTTTGAGATATATGGAAATTACTATTATGAGCATTTCCTACGCACAATTTGGGGTGTTTCACCTGTGACCCATTTTCTAGTGAATTTTCTTATGGAAATTAGGATTATGGATATTTTCGAAGCACATTTTGTGGCGTTTTAATATCTCCCCTCGGGAACATTCGTTCCCGAATGTCAAAGAAACATGCATAAGAGAAGTAACCATGAATATTTTAGCTCGACATGAATGCAACAAATACATTTAAACATCATTTTCAAAAAGTCCCAACAGGAGTGTCAAAAATCACCATAAACTTGTCAACATAAATATGAATGCATGCAAAACGACATAAGGGCTGAAACTTAAGACTTGAAATCATATAAGGGACTCATATTAGTACCTTCAGCTTGAGTAAAGTGGAAAAGATATGGATAGCGCTTTCTCATGTCCGCTTTAGCTTCCCATGTGGCACTTTCAACTTGTTGCTTCCTCGAAAGGACTTTGACGGAAGCTACATCTTTATTTCTCAACCTCTTCACTTGTCTATCCAAAATCTCTACCCGAACCTCCTCATAAGTCTAATTATCTTCTACAACACCTACAATAAGCAAGGGCACTATAGCACTTGGGTCACCCACACACTTTCTCAACATGGACATATGGAAGACCGGATGAACCATGTTCATTTTCATAAACAACTCTAACTCATATGCAAACTTACCCACTTTTCTCAAAACTTTATAAGAACACACAAAAGGGGCTTTTCTTTGCTGGCCTTTTCATCAAGAGATGCGGTTGTTGTTGTCTCTAGATCCATTACGTGTCCAAGGACTTTTGTTTTCTTGGCATCTATTATTTTGGCACACATCTTTTTGGGTCAAATTCGGATCTTTATGCCCTTTACTTACTTCAAGGGATGGTGCGTTCGATACATGATTGGTTAATGACGATTCTCAACAGCATCTGTAAGATCTCGAGGCTTACTAGACGGAATTCAATCAAAAATGAAAACTTTGGCCAGATTCAGAACTTTTTTTCAATACTCATAATCTGTATTAGTTAATAATCCTAGTGATTGGATTTCTATGCTTAGTTTGATAGGAAATAAGATATTCAAATAAATAATTGTCTAGCGAATAACTATTCATCTATTGTATTTTCATGCAAATTAGGGGATTTCAAGGAATTTCTGAATTCTCGATTAAATGATAAGTTCAAGAGGGAAAAGTAGGATTTGAACCTACGTAGAAAAACTTCAATAGATTTACAGTCTATCGCGCCTAATTGGGGCGGAAGAACTTCTTTCCCTAAGCGTGATGACTTATTATTCCTTATTCGAATCTTCTGACATCTAGTCTTCGCTCAGCTTGAGAACCAATTAAAGTTGTGAAAAGAAAGAAATATTCAAGAAAAAAAGAAATGTACCCATTATCATGATAGCAAACAAGCTACCACAAATAATGGCCAGGCATGAGCCCTTCAGAGTAAGGTTTTATAGAATCCAAGATCAAGACTTTCCTCGGGCATTCATGTGTATGGTGAATCACTATCTACCTAGGATTCTGCTTTTGACAAATATAGTCTCAATAGACAAAACCAATTCGTAGTATAAGCTTGAAATAGATAGACATACATAATCAATCAACATTTCATAAAACCCCAACATAATTTATAATCAAAATCCATAATAAGAGATACCCATAGAAGATACAACTTTATATCTACCTAGGATTCTGCTTTTGACAGAGACTGGACTTAGTGTTGTCATCCTTGCTGCTACGTAATTTTTCCTTTACTTAACAGATTCATTCAATTGAACCCACACTCAAAGGAGGACCACAAGCTCGGGGCAGCCACATGAGATAGACTGGCTTCTGCTTCCCCGGGAGCTACAGGATTAACTTGTTTTGCTGGGAGTGGCAGATTTACCGACGCACTACTCTAGATCGACAGAAAGAGAATCATAGTCTTCCTCCAGGGATTGGTCATTCATCATCGGGAACCTGCGGGTTCGCACCATGTCTCCCGCTCAAATTTTCTTGTAAACTTGTCACAAAAGGCACGACAGCTTCTAATAACTCATTCATTTTTGTATTTTTGAATAGATTTCGCCCCTAAAGCAAACTCCTACTCCTCCTCTTCGTGTTCTATTGATCAGAAGTATCCAGCAGGGTCTTACTACTTCGGAACTATTTAGCAAACATGTGGAGTTGAACGTCTCTCTACACCTTGCCTCCTGTTATTTTGAGGTCATATCTAATATTCAAAGTTTTCCTTGATTTGGCCTGCCCGTTGGAAAGAAGTTGGGACTCATGCAAACAAAAAAGCGCCCTTACGCTCTAGTTTAATCGGGGGGCCGGGTTCTCTCTTGCCTGCCTATGGATTCAGCAGCAGTTTGAAAGATTGGCCTATTTTTTAGGGTACTCCTAGGAACAGATCCAGTGGAGATGGGGTGGGGCCTGTAGTTTAGAGGATTAGAGCACATGGCTATGAACCACAGTGTCGGGGGTTCGAATCCTAGCGCCAGAAAAATGACTTTGCCGGAGCAAATGATTATTATAATTTATGAGGATTTGACGAATTTCATGAACACAGCGAGGGTCGAGAAAGGAGGAGAACTGGACTCTGCCTCTTCTATTACATTTACATTACATTACAGAGAAGTCCATTCTCATCATGATCGATCCACGTCCTAGCGTTTGGTCAATTGATCTTCTAATATGCTAGTTTCAACAACTCTCATTCGTTACACTTCTTCCTAGCTGCTTAGCCATATCATGAGGAAGAGGTCATTGGAGGGGATTCCGTTCTTTTGATCAAGTGGAGGCTTTTGGCACACAACCGCTGAAGACATCTATTTGGCGGAAATTGACGTGCAAGACCGGTTTGAGGTCAAAGCTGGGCCCGGCTAGCCTGCCATCAGTAGTGGGAATTCTCCTGTTCCCTGGTCAAAGACTTGGTTGGCCTTGGGATCAATTTCCCCTTCTTGCCAAATAGAACCACACCCTTCATAGGTAAGACTTTCAAGTAAACTAATCACCAACCTTAAACTCAAGATCTCTTCTCCTCACATCGGAGTAGGACTTTTGTCTACTTTGGGCTATTTTCAGTCTCTCCCTTATCAACCTCACCTCCTCCAAGGTTTCCATGACAAAATCCGGACCTAGCAAAGTTATTTTCCCAACTTCAAACCACCCAACTGGGGATCTACAACTCCTACCATAAAGAGCTTCAAAGGGAGCCATACCAATGCTTATGTGGTAGCTTTTGTTGTAAGCAAATTCAATAAGTGGAAGATGTTCATTCCAACTACCCTTAAACTCCAAAACACAAGCTCTAAGCATATCTTCAAGAGTTTGGATAGTCCTCTCAGCTTGACCATCCATTTGAGGATAAAAAGTCATGCTACGTTTAACCTTGGCAGCAAGAACTCTTTGGAAGGATCTCCAGCTTGACCATCCATTTGAGGATGAAAGGTCATGCTAAGCTTAACCTTGGTACCAAGACCTTTTTGGAAGGACCTCCAAAAATGAGAAGTGCATTGAGTATCACGATCTGAAATAACAGACAAAGGCACCCCATGTAATCTAACCAACTCATGTATATAAAACTTGGCATAATCATTGGCATAATAAGTAGTTTTGACTAGTAAGAAGTGAGTCAACTTTGTCATTCTATCCATAACAACCCAAATAGAGTCAAAATATTTCCTAGTCTTAGGCAACCCAAACACAAAATCCATGTTGATCTCCTCCCACTTCAAAGTAGGAATCTCTATATTTTGGGCTAGGCACCCGACCTTTGGTGTTCGGGCCTTCACTTGTCGGCAATTATAACATCCGAATATGAACTTGGCAATGTCCATCTTCATACCAACCCACCAATACACTTCCCTCAAGTCTCTACACATCTTTGTAAAGCTAGGGTGAATGGAATAGAATGAATTATGGCCTCTTTCAAGATCAATTCTTTCAAGTCTTCCACATTTGGCACGCACAATCTACCTTGGTGCCTAAGGGCACTATCTCCCCCTTGGAAGAAAACCTCCACTTTACCATCTCTCATCAAGCCCTTCAACTCTAGCAAGGCAAGGTCAAGATCTTGTTTTGGCTTTACCTCCTCAATCAATGAAGACTTAGAACCATCAACAACCACTACACCACCATTATCAACTTCATCTAACCTAACCCCCAATCTAGCCAACCGGTAAACCTCTCTAGCCACCTCCTTGCAACCATCATCAACATGAGCTAGACTACCCATAGACACCCTACTTAGAGCATAATTTGAATGAGATATTTGGTTAAGTCTTGGAGAGAGATCATCAACATGAGCTAGACTACCCATAGACACCCTACTTAGAGCATCGGCCATAACATTAGCTTTGTTGGGGTGATAATGCACACTCATATTATAACCCTTAAGGAGGTCTAACCACCTTTTATGTCTTAAGTAAGGTCTTTTTGGGTGAACACATATTAGAGACTCTTATGGTTGGTAAACACATCAACATGAACCTCATACAAGTAGTGTCGCCAAATTTGCAAAGCAAATACTATGGCCGCCAATTCAAGATCATGGGTGGGATAATTCTTCTCATGCACCTTAAGTTGTCTAGAGGCATATGTTATCACCTTACCATTTTGCATCGAAACACATCCCAAACCAATTCTTGAGGCATCACAATACACTACAAATCCTTCTAACCCTTCTGGTAGAGCCAAGATAGGAGCGAAGACAAGCTTACCATTCAAAGTTTAGAAATTCTTCTCACATTCATCGATCCACACAAATTTTGCCTTCTTTTGTGTCAACTTAGTCATAGGAGAAGCAATAGAAGAGAAACCATTTACAAACCTCTGGTAATAACCTACCAAACCCAAGAAACTTTAAATATTCGATGAAGTCAAAGGTCTAGGCCAATTTTTGATCACCTTCGTCTTCTTAGGATCCACCTTAATGCCATCACCCAATACTACATGCCCTAGAAAAGCAACCTCTTTCAACCAAAACTCACATTTTTCATATTTATCATACAACCTCTCCTCCCTCAAGATTTGAAACACTACCCTCAAGTGATTCACATACTCCTCCTCACTATGGGAATAAATCAAGACATCATCAATAAAGACCACCACAAACAAGCCAAGGTAGGGTTTAAAAACCCTATTCATAAGATCCATAAATATAGTCGGTGCATTAATCAACCCAAAGGACATAACCACAAACTCAAAACGTCCATACCTAGTCCAAAAAGCCTTCTTGGGAATGTCATACTCCCTCACTTTTACTTGGTGACACCCGGACTGAAGATCAATCTTAGAAAAGTGACTAGCCTCGTGAAGTTGATCAAAAAGTTCATATCAATCCTTGGTAGAGGGTACTTATTTTTTATGGTGACTCTATAAAGTTGTCAGTAATCAATACACATTCTAAGAGAACCATCCTTTTTCTTTACAAACAACATTGGTGCACCCCAAAGTGACTTACTAGGCCTTATAAAACCCTTCTCCAACAAATCCCTCAATTGCTCCTTTAACTCCTTTGACTCCGTCGGGGCCATACAGTAAGAGGGAATAGAAATGGATTGAGTATCGGGAAGGAGACCTATACCAAAGTCTATTTCCCTTTTGGGAGGAACACTGGGAAGCTCATCGAGAAAGACATCAAGGAACTCATTAACCACTGGAACCAACTCAATAGGAAGGACTTTGGACTCAACATCCCTAACCCTCACAAGATGATAGAGACAACCCTTAGAAATCAACTTTTGGGCTTTAAGGCAAGAAATGAATCAACCTTTGACCACCACATCACAACTTTAGCACTCAAGGACGGGTTTGTTAGAAAATTAAAAATTTAACTCTACGGGTTCTACAATCAATAGAAGCATAATATGCATGCAACCAATCCATCCCAAGAATGACATCAAAATCTACCCTATCTAACTCAACAAAATCACAAGGCAAGATTTTATGCATTATGAACACAGGATAATTTCTATAGACTCTTTCTAGCAATAATGAACTCACCAATGGGAGTTGACACTTCATAAGGGTCACACAATAATTCAGGATTAACATTATCAATCACCTTATGGCCCACTTCTCCACAACCATAGAAAGCATTAGAGTTCTTCAAACATGGGTCATTATGGCTCTTACCACACCTTTGGCACATAGGGTTAGGCACCACACCCCCACCACCTTGGAATCATAGATTGTCATTAGCAAACCTCTTATTATGAGCATTTGAAGACCCTTAGCCTTGGAACTTGTGGCCTTGAGGAAACTAGTCACCCTTGGGGCTTTGGAATCCACCTTGAAAACGAGCCCTCTTGGACTCACCACTTCTTCTCTTTCTAAGTTTTTCCCCTTTAATTGTTCGGAATATGTTATGAGGTAGGAAAAATCCATATCACCTATTAGCATATCGGTACAACAATCCTCATTAACCAAGTCGGACACACTTGACACAAATTTGTTCATCCTTAATATCGGCTCGGCAACCAATTATGGAGCATACTTAGAGAGTTGGTTGAACTTGAGGGCATTCTCCCTTACACTCATGGAACCTTGCTTAAGATTCATAAACTCCATTATTTTAGCCTCATTAGCTTGATAGGAAAGAACCGGTTGAGGAATGCGGCTTTGAACTCCTCCCAAGGAATAACATCATCATCTATCCTCTCCAACCTCTATTGTGTAAACTAAATTTGAGCCACCCTCTTGAGTTGGTAGGCCGTCAACTCTGTCTTTACCTCTAAATTGACCCCCATAATGGATAGCACCTTGTACACCTCATCTATGAACTCTTGAGGATCCTCATCCGTCTTTGATCCATGGAACTCTGATGGGTTCATTCTAGTGAAATCTCTCACCTTAGAAACCGGATTGAGAGCATGAAAGGCTTGACCCCATGGTGAATTTGGTTGGTCATAGCATGAGCCAACATTGTAATAGCAACTCGAAACTCATTTTGGGCAACCCCTCCACCTTAAGGAACTTGAAGAGCAGGAGGGGTCAATTGCTCCTCGGGTGTATGGGCTCTCCTTAGTCTCCCTCTTGGAATCAACATGATCTAGAATAGCAAAGAGCATTCATTAGGAGAAAAATCTTACACTTGCATCTAAAGCATGATATAGACCATGAAGAAGTGAAATATTTCCTAAAATGCCTCGTACTTACCATTCATAGTTGTGGCGCGCTTTACAACCATAAATAAGACTCTAATCGACATGGTATGTTGGATTTCGAGGATTATTAACAACCTAGTACTCTGATATCAAGTTTTTCACGACCTAGCAAAGGGGAAACCCAAAGGAACCCCAAATAAGCCTCTTAGCATATCAATCACACATCCTTGCTCGCGGAAGCAAAGTAACAATAACAAGATATATAAATAGGGAAAATGGAACTAAGGGAAGTCTTTGATAATCATAAAACATTCAAGAGTCAAGCTCATAGCATAAGTACATCAAATGTTCCAACAATATCTCTAACATAGATTGGAGCGGAGGCCAAGGTACTTTTTCGGGCTCACCCTCATAGTATCAAGTGTACATCATAAACAAATATCAAATAGTAAGAGTAGCATCGATAGCATCCCTGGACTTGAGGACTCACCAAAGCTTATCTTCCGAAGTAACAAAATTAGCCACGTGGAGAATGATCGAGAGGTGCTCCGGTCCCTACATGGTAATATCATGTAGACATAGAGTATATGTTAGTACGTTTGAATGTACTAAGTATGTAGGATGCAATATGATAAGACATAAGTCAACATAGTCAAAATGCATAATCATAAGCAATGGATAGGTATAATATCAATATGGCATACATGATCAATGCTTGAAGTAAAACATGCTTGTAAATCATATTTGCAAAATATATATTACATGTGTGAGAAGAGAACATAATAAACATAGACCAAGCAAACTGCTACTTGGAATCCAAGGCATATCACCCCCTTGGAAGGTGATTGAGATATCCACCCCTCAATAAGGTAATTGGGAATGTTACCCCCCAACAAGGTGATCGAGGTCATCCACCCCTCAACATGGTGATTGGGCATCTCACCCCCCAACAAGGTGGTCGAGGTATCTGTCAGAACCCATATTTCATGCATTAGAGCAATTAGGAAATTTGACATCAAAATTGAAATTAATTGGAAGTTGAAAAATTTGAGTTTTCTGGCCGTGTTGGGTTCCAATTTTCAGATCATAATTTTGTCAATTCCATCAGCTCTGAAATTTTGAATCTAGTTTAGGGGAACCTACAGAACTTAATTTGAAGTTAAAATGAGGATTTTGGGATTATAAGTTGCATTTTTGGTCGTTATCAGAGCCGAAATTTGACTTTGATCAACAATTAGGGTTTGAAAACTCAAAATGGAATTTTAAAAATTTCAGCAGTTTCGTATGGGTAAACTAACGCTAGAAATGATTTCGTTGCAATTTTTGGAGCTTCTGAGAATATATTGAGTTTTTGGAATTCAAAATTAGTTTAAATGAGTTTTCTCAGGTTTTGGGGTCAAGGAGGCCTCAATTGCAAATTCTGATATTTCCATTGGATCCGCAATGTCGATTTTAGGCTAAGAGGACCTTTTGTTCAGTTCTGAGGCTTTTGGGTAATTTGGTCTGCCAGTAGCGCTCGAGATTGAAAGTGGGACCCATATTGGCATAAACAATCTCTGTTGGAAATTTTGACTGCACTATTGCATCCGGAATGTTGTTTCCAATAAGATTGCATATATGAATTGTATTATTGTGACTTTGGATAAGACCGGAACATCAAAATTAAGTTTGAGCAGTGGGTGAGAATTAAAAGACGGAGCCACATGGCCCAGTAGAATGCTGCCACATGCCAGACCTATTCAAGACCTGCATATATGTTTGCAAAACGTTCTCAATTATTCATTTTTCTTCCCCAAAACTTTCAATCTCAATATCTCTCTCAATATTTATCCGATTAGAGTAATTCAAAAGGCTAAGTTGCCTAATTTTTCAAGGAGAACATCGTGGGAGCTTCAAAAATTAATTTTGGTACATCGCTTGAGGCAAAAATGACTGATTTCAGTTGAGGTTTTAATTTATTCCAAAACTTTAACTTGCGATTTCTTCCTCATGTGAGCTCCATTTTCGAAACGATTTTTCCTACTGGATTCCTTGCTACTTGGAGAACATTTTCATATAAAAATTTTCAGATTCAGATGACTTTTTTCAGCAATAAAATTTTTGGACCATTTTACCCCTGCACCCGAATTAAGTGATTTTAGTGTTAATGTGAAGAAATGGATAGAAATCACCTACAAGTATATGTTGGTGTTGCTGTCCAATTTTTATAAATGTGATTAATTGATGATATTTGGTGTTATTGTTGTTATAATGACATTGCCTAGTTCTGGCGAGACCAGTTGTACCGCCCATACAAGGATCTACGATCTGTAGATCCCTATTCTTGGTTCACTCTAACAAAGATTAATGAAGGATATTTTGGATATTTCCATTGTTGTTGTTGTTGTTGATTGATTGATTTGAGCCGAGATGGATTCTCGGGGTGGCTTAACTTTAAGGGGGAGATGTTGTCCAAATTTTTATAGAATTAAGGGCAAAGTTGGAATTAATGTCAAAGGAGGGTGTTAGCTAATTGTTTGGCATTGTTATGAATTACTTGTAGACGTTGGACATCCGGAAGTATAAGTTGGATTGGCTTGGCATTGGAATTAGTTTGGAGAAGAAATTGAGGTATGTAAAGCATCTTCCTTCTTTTGGCATGATTTAGTCAAACACAGATTGCACTATGAACCTCAAAAGAACCTATTCTCGCACTTCGGGCTAATGTGTGACTTATATTAGTTCTTTGGCAACCTTATGATACTTGGAAGGAAAAAACTTGTACAAAAGCTTTTAGAATATATTTCATCAGTACATGTAAATTTCTCTGCAACAAGAATTGAAGGTTCTGCTGAACTCTTTTTCATTTGTCTTTGTGAGTAAAATAATTTTGATTTCCATGCCATGTTGATGTTTGTTTTGCCGTCGTTATCTTATTGTTTGAGATTTCTTCAACTTTGTATGTGTGAAGAGCTTCCTGACTATGAAATTGGTTATTCAAAGTTATTGGAATGTAAAAATATTATTTTTGAGTGTTTCGATTATCTTACAGCATGGTTTGCTATTTTTCTTCAAGGATAAATGTCGGCTTTCATTTGCACATAACATGTTTGATGAAAGTCATGTTCAAATTATTAGAAGAATGGTTATTTTCCTTCAAGGATAAAGGTCGGCTTTCATTTGCACATAACATGTTTGATGAAAGTAATGTTCAAATTATTAGAAGAATAGTCCCTTAGACTCTAAGTAAGTATGTAATCAATTTTTGTATTAGGAGCCAGAGAAAGAAACAAAAGAAAAATGATCTTTGTAGCTACAATTGAACAAGAAAGAAATGTAACAGTGACAAACCTGAAATTTAAGGAAGCTATACTTATGTTCGTTCCTTGGTGTTCTTATGAAAAATTTGTTATAATCTTGACTTATAATAGGTAGAATTGGATAAGTTGAATGGATTCATTCTCTAATAGATTTAACAGTATAAGTACCCCGTAGACTTTGATAGAAAATTCGAATTGCCTTGGAATCAATTTCGAAACATCCCGTAGAAGTGTGTAAAATTTAGACTGGGTATAATAATTGTTGTTTCGATCTCAAATATGACTTTATCCTTGCATATGAATATTTTGCTTATGTTTAGAATTTATGGTAATGGTTTTTATTGCATGTGATTCTCATGACTCTACTCGTGCCTATATGATATCTTTCATCGGTTCCCGGGTCGGTTGTTGTCGTGCGTATTATGACTTATGAGTGCAGCGGTCTTCCCTGGCTCACTTATCCTATGTTGGCATTATGGCTTGTGAGTGCTGTGGGCTTTTTT
>DF358661.1:77078-107164 GCA_000787875.1 Solanum virginianum
GATCGTAACCAGAGTTAGGTTCTATATTTGACAGCGATAACTTATGCTTCGATTAGGAGGTGTAATTTGGGTGTGATCAGTAATCACATCAAAAGACATTGTTCCTGCAACTTTTCTTCCTTATTTTGACTTTACAATTCTTGGGGTATTATAAGTCTAGGCCTAATATAAGTCCTCCATCACTCTCTAGCTATTCCACAAAGCTAGAGTGCAGCAAAATGAACACCATGCATACCAACCAAACCCACTGTCTCAAACATCTGATGGCCTAAAGCCTAAAACTGATGAGAGTCCTCTCCTATACCACTTTGAAAATGGGGTGATTTCATCTTCTGAAACATCTTATAATTGTGCTAATTGTCTGCTGCTAGGACTGCTTTAGGAGAAATATATGAACTAATAATTGGTATGCAAAACACTGATGGCTGACCCACTAGATCATGAACAATCAGATCTTGAACAATAGGAGTCTAATGCTACTCGGGAACTTGTTCTCCTACTTGGGTCTTTGAACCTCCAGTGTGTCGCTCCTCAGGCATAACTTCTACCTCTAGTCTGAACTCTGCCCCTAGCTAAGGTCTTAATAACATCCTGAGGGACTGCCTCCCCTTTTCTCGCTCTAGTCTTGGCCATCTCCTAAGAAAACATGCAATAACTCAACACTTAGATAAGTAACCACACACCACAAGAATTGCATTAATAAAAGGAATCTCTCCCAACAATTCTCATAGCCTCTTGAAGATAAAAAATGAATGTCTTGGTGTCAATCTTTGAGACTTTACTAGATTGGGTTTGTACACATGTGAGACCTATGAACCTGGGGGTTTGATATCAATTTATCATGACCCAAACTCAGGTGTGATAGCACTTGCCTTATCCTAACAAGACAAGTCATCCAAAGATAATAACAATGCAAGAACATATAAACTAAAGACAAAGTAAGGAAGATAACAATTGAAGTAAACAACCAATTCTAAATAACCCTGGTGTTACATGTATAAGTCATTGTTATAACAATGATTTGAAAGAAAAATTTACAAGTCTCACTTGTCCTTAATTTTCATATAAAATAAAAACAACATAAATAGAAGTCTTGAGGGTCTGCTGAAGGAACTAGTTGCTACCTCTCAAGCAACTTTGAAACTCAGTCGAAGTAGAATAAAGAAATCAGCATAAATTGAGCTCGCCACCTACACAAGTGTAGAAGTAAGGGTGAGTATTTAACCACATAGACCCAACAAGTAACAACTACTCAAAAGATAGAGAACAAAGAACATAGGTACTCTAACCACACCATCCAAAACTACAACCTTCACTCTGACAAGCCCATCTATATAGTTTATAATTTAAGTAGCACATTAATTCAACAAAGTCACAACCATTATATCACAATTACTGAGTAAAACACCAAATGATACACAAAGGAGATTTTCACAATCTAAATATGCAAATAAAATAAGAGATGATGTAATGTAATGTCAAGTAATTATGATATTGTCACGACCCAAGCCTAGGGCCTAGATGCGACACGGCGAATGGAAAGCCCGAAGGCAACCCAAATAAGCCTCTTAGCATATCGTTTGCTCATACTTGATTTTGCGGAAACAATAAAAGATAAATAAGCACATAGCAAATAATTTCTAAAGGAAGCGGGGCTTTGGTCTCACGCTTTGGGGATGTTATAGGGAAGAGGATAAACATGAATCACATAGCAAATAAGTCTAAGGGGCAGGTAAGTACGACTCACGCTATGGAGGCATTTAGGGACTTGAGACTTTCACCACTTTCCACTATAATCAATAGCATCACATAAGGGATAGGGTCTAAGGGATAAGTCTCTATAAAATCTCAACATCAAATTATAGGTACATAGCGTAGTATCCAACAACACCTCTAAGCATGACTAGGACGGGAGCCAAGACATGTTCAAGGATCACCCTCAAACTAGAAAGTAAAGTGGAATAAAGTCTCAATATAAGTAAAATAGAAATTGGATATTGTCCTTGAACTAGAGGACTCACCAACTCTCTTCTTTCAATGATCCAAGCTGACCACGTGGAAGATATCAATGAGCGTCGGTCCCTACATGGTTAAATCATGCAGTATGCGTCAGTACTTGAAATGTACTGGTATGTAGGTATCAATGTATGAAATGGAAATAAAATAATGAAATGATTTATGCTAAGTCTTGTGATAAAAATTATACATTTATAAAGGCATTAGTAAGCCGTAATCAAGCTAATATTACTTAAACATAAAGGACAACTTAAACAGAACATAGTAGGATGCATAAATGAACATAATCGAGAATAAGCAAATTATATAAACTTGGAATATACATAGGGGTGATCATTTAGACATTTTACTCTCATCATAGAACATGAAATAATACACATAAGAAATAAAGAATTTACCCTTACTTGAATGCATGATAGGTCACATAAACTTAAATTAGTGAGAAATACACGATTTCATACATAATTGAAGTATTAACATTCTTAGGTGAACAATACATCACTTTACATAAAAGACTATTTTATTATGCAAGGAACATTGGTAATCATAATGAAGACCACCTTACACACTTGTAGACATCATCATGTACCTTTAGGAGAAATACTATTTGAACTTGTGAAACAATGGATAATAGGAACTTTAAATTACCTTTGGACATATCATAAAGGAATCATTTTAATGTATTATAAGGGGACCTTTTGGGAACATAAGGAGAATTTGAAAATATGTGAGAGCAACCTTTAACCGACATAAACCATGTGAGCTAAGCCATGGAGTCCCGATGTTTCTCCTACACTGAGGAAAGGAGGAAGTCACTTGCCAAGGCGACCTTCTAAGATAAGATGCCTAAGTAGATCTACAAAAGCTTTGCTATTGAGCAACTTCTACTATCGGCTGGTCTAGAAATCAACCTCTACTATTGGGTGATTCTTATTTCCTACGGTGGCACGTAGTATGGGATAATGAGATTCTACTAACGGTCTCATATCTATTCTAATAGGGAGTTTTCGCATCCATCCCAAGGTCCACTCAGTGTAAAGTAAACTCTCACGGAATAATCATAGGGAGGAATCATGAAATTCATTAGTGGAGAGGTATTCTATTGACCCATTCCATAAGACTTGTAAAATAATGGAGGGGAATTCTACTAACCCATCCCATAAATATTTAGAACATTAATCATCATCATAAGGATAGCTCCTATATCTTGGCTAAGCCACTACTATCGGCTAGCATCATAATCTTAGCTACGCCTCTACTATTGGCTAGCATCTAATCTTGGCTAAGCCTCTACTATCGTCTATCATCATAATCTTGGTTAAGCATCTACTATCGGCTAGCATCATAATCATATCCCTCTACTAATGGATCATCATAGTATCATGATCATAACTAGGTGGGATCTCACATTCTTTTATTCATTCATGCTAAACTTCATAAGACTAGCCTCATTGGACATACAAACATGAGGATAATCATGACATACACAACTTATATAACATAATATCATAAGGAGGGCTTTACAATAACATGCAGCTTTCATAATATTTCAACAAATTCACATTATACTTGATATACCTCATCCTCTATCACATTCATGAACGAGTACACATATAGTAAAACCTTTTTATTATTTCATAAGAAACTTATCATAGGTCAAGAATAAACATAGAATGTCTCATAAGCCTTCATTTCTTATTATTTAGACATCATACTTCAAGACATATAATGAATATCATCAATTTAAATCATGACATCATACTTCAAGATATATAATGAATATCATCAATTTAAATCATTCTTAAACAACCCATCACAATCGTACATATCATCTTTCAAAACATGGAAATGGAAACATGAAATTCATCTCATACAATCCTCAACTCCATAGTATCTCATGGTATCATAACATTTATAGCTTTGAATATTATAAACTAGCTCGTCAAACCATCACATCATAATAACAAATAAAGGGTTTCATATCATTCATAACATCTGTAACATTCTCATGAACTCATAGCATGCTTAATTTCCCTCCTATCAACAACATTCATAAATCACATGTCCGACCATAAGTCTTCATCACATAAGAGATTTGCCACATAACTTAGTCAAAACATGTTGGGTATATGTATTTAAGCTAAAAATCATAGAATTCAAGAGTAAGGAATATGAGAGGGGTAAATTAAAGTCATTTAAGAAGTCATTCAAACAACCCAACAACGTACTTGAAAACCCTCAATTTTGGTGTCATGAAAACCATTCAAAAATTTATAATATTTTAGAGTCTTTGAAGATGTCATAGCTCACAAAGCTTTAATGTAATAAGCGTATCATAATCTCAATCATTAGTAGGAGCCCATGCATCAATAAATCAATAACCAATAATTTTCAACATATTTCATGCAATTGAGTGATAATAAATAATACCCGTAAAGAATTAGTCATTAGAATGAAGAAATTTGGTAAAAATAGTTTTGGGGCTCCATGGATGGAGAAACCCATGGATGAAAGACCCACATACCTTAGAATCTTGAAATAGGTGGAAGAAACTTGATGAGACTTTGAGGACTTCACTTGGGTTCTTGGAATGCAAAGTTGACTCTTGAGATTCTTGAATTTTAATGGGGTATTAGTTGATGTTCTTGAGGGGATTTGAGAGGGTTTTTGTGAGTTTTGGAGTTGAAAAAACGGCTAAGGATGAGGGTTCCATGTATATATAGACATTGGGTAATTATCCAATTGTCCTTGAGTAAAAAAAGAAATTTTTTGACCTAAGGCGCGTCCAGTCCGTGTCGCGACCTTAACTTAGATAGTCACTGGTTTGTGAAATTTTAGCGAAAACATTTTTTGGCATAGGTAAAATATACCTTGTAGGTAACCATTCTTCCACAAAATCTTTCCCTCTAAACAAGAATATGAAGTTGAATTTGCGAAATTCTGCACGAATTTTAAGATATTAAAAAATGCATCACAGAATTTTTTCGAGCTACATTAAGGAGTGTTTCAAATGCATATTTACCCTACATTACATATCTATTGAATGACTCAGTCCAGAACCTAAGAGGGACATATATATAATCTGCCATGAAACATATGGCCCGACCCTTCATTTGAGATCTTCATCGGAGCATGTGGCCTGACCCCTTTATCTTATCAAGTGTTTCAAATCTGCCACAGAGTGCGTGGCCCGACTCCAATTGGTTTAATATAATCATCAAGGTTCCTCAATAACTAGTTTAATATAATCATCAAGATTCCTCAATAATTGGTTCAATATAATCATCAAGATTCCTCAACAATTAGTTCAATATAATCATCAAGATTCCAAAATAATTGGGACAATATAATTATCAAGATTCCTCAACAATTGAATCAACATTATTAATCAAGATTCATCAATAACAAGATCAATAATATCAATAGAGCTATTTGACAACGAAACCATCATCATCAATCAATGTTTCTCAAGTAATCAAATCAACATTAGCAATCATTCTCTCAACAATTGAATAAACATTATCACATGCAATCACATGGCTATTTTATTACCCCATCTTAATTATTTACCCATTTCATAAAGAGTTCAACCTGTATACGAATTCCCATTACACCCCATCATGCAAGAAAGAAAATACGAAGTTAAATATTCTCAACCAAGATTTAGAAATTCATTTGCCTCAAACAATTCAAGCAATTACTCTGACACTTGAGCTCTCTCTCTTTGTTGGGTATCCGGTTCAACAAAATCTATTCTTATGGATTCATTATAACAGTACAAGAACAACATCTATTTCATCAATTTTGAAAATTGAATTCAAAATAGGTCAATAATCTCTTTTCAAAAAATTGTGATACCCAAAATATTTGAAAATCACCGGTGAAAATTATTTCAAAAATGGGGATGAAATCAATTCAAAATTCTGAATTCACTAAAAGCTCATGTCCATGGAAAAATCTCAAAATTTGGGTTGAAAGCTCAAAAATAATCAATAAGTGATGAAGATTCAAAGTTAAAATCACTTGGCCGATGACTTAATCTTGAGAAATCACTTTAAAATCGCCATCCTCTAGTTTTCTAAGCTCAAAAATATCAAATGAGGCTCAAACTCTAAAATCAATCCACAAAAGGGGGTCTCAAGTGCTACAAAAGTGAACAAGGGGTTGCTTAAGCGACACCCGAGCAAATAGCAGGCCTCGCTTTCACTATGACAAGGTCGCTTTTGCGACAAGTCGCGATCCTGATGCTTGGCCATGAAAGCGGTCTTTGCTTCTAGGAAGGCCTTTGTGAAAGCAATGTAGGTTTGCTTAGAGATGGCCACAAAAGCAGCCACAGCCTTCGCAATCGCGATAACTGCATTTGATGGTGATGAAATTTTCAAACCACTACAAGAACTCCATGGTTGAAATTTTTAAGTGAGCCTTTTCTTAATCAAAGAATCATGAAAACAAAACCAACACTTAAAAAAGACACCTTTTGTTCCATTTGCTCTTGTTATTTATAAGTAGCGTGAATTGAGAAGCAAAGAAGAGCCCACAGGTTTACGAGGTCACAGATTCAGTAGGGTCATGTGGCTTATTACGTGTCGCAACTCCTTTGCCTTTATTCCCTCAACTCAGGTGATTTTATTTTAGAGAAAAAAGCGAGCCATCTCAGCTTACCTACCACTGCCCATTTTTCTGTAAACTTGACAGAAGAGAGCAAAGCTATCACAAACCCTAAACCTAGCCCTTCTCCCCTCTTAAAGCAAGCTTCTTTAATGGCGCTCTCTTATACTCCTACATCTCTAGGGTGTACTTCGACGCAGAGACTCTGTAAGGAAAGGACTTTCCTTGTGGTTCGGTCTGTTTCCAAGGCTGGCCTTGGGATTGGCTTCCGCTCCGGCTTGGTTCCGCTGGCACAACATAGTTTCAGGAATAGAGCGATTTTCCCGTTCGCAGCTTCACATGAGGAATCGGTGAGTGATATTGAGTAAACTTTGGAATTTCTTTAAAGAGAGTTATGATTTAGTAGCTCGTTTTGTTTGTGAAATGAGGATTTTTCAGCACTATTAAATTTCTCGGTTGTAATCCAAAGTAGAGCCTCTATCTTCAAAAAACTGTTTTTGAGACCAAATAGCTGTCAAGAACTTCAATGGTTTTTGAAGATTTTCTTATCGAGTATCTGTCAATTGTTATGTTCAGGGGAAAAGGTGCAATTTTTCTTATTAGCGTGTTGACTTTCTCCATCTATCTGATCAACTAAGGCATTGGACATGGACCTAAGATTTTTAGTACTCCCTCCTCTCATCTATTACTGTGTCGTTTAAGTAGTGGAGAAGTTAGTCTAGTAGAGAAAGTATCATATAAAAGTTTAATTGTTGGTGGAGCGTTCTCAAACATTTGGTAAATGTCATAATACAAAATGTATTATATAATTCAAACTTCTAGTGGAAGTCTTCAATGCTTGTTCCCAATTGACAAACATAGGTCTTAAGGCCAGCTTTGAGAAACCTATATATATATGTAAAATCTCTGTTGGGATGTAAACATTGGTCTCCATGGTTTGTACCCGCTTTGTTGACCACTAGGCTACACCCTTTTGATATTCCTTGCATTCACCTTTTGTATGTTGTTGAATATAATGTAAGGTCTAGAACATGCTTGCTGATTGCTGTTTTCAGATTACATTACATACAAAAATGCTAAGAGAAGCTTATAAAGTGGGATTCCAAGTTATTGTTTTCACTTGCTTGTAGGCGGTCCAACATCAAGCTGAAAGAGTTGCACATAATCATTGTTGTATATATAGTACCTTTAAATATGTAAATTATATCTTAAAAATTTGTGGGATGAACTACTGAATTCACATAGAAGTTTAGATGCTCTGACCCTCGTACCTCGAAGCCTACCATTGCTTTTGGTATAGCGGTGGCGTTGTTTTATGTTACATCAACCTGATGTCTTTATTTTTTTTTATATAACTATATTCTTTACATTTCTTATAATCGTTTAAAGTGAGTAGGGGGGGGGGGGCTTACATTATCTCAGAGTAGGGTATGGACAGTTGCCATCCACACCTCACCATCAGAATTTCGATTGTGAAAGAATGGAGTCTGATCTGGGTGTCTAATTTAGTGGTTTCGGAAGGAAACTATGAAGCTATAATGAAGATACATGATTGTTTGAAATAGTACAGACAACAGGCAGATTGGTGGGGTTTATTGGAGACTTAGTATCTTTTTACTATTATATTCTTGTTCCTGTGGTTCTTGCGCTTGTTTTATTGTTGGCTTTGTGAAGGAATATTTCTGTTTGTTCCAACTTGTGATAGCTCTTACATTTTCAACTTTTGAAAGCATCAGCAATTTTTTTATTGTGTGGTATCATTCAGAAAAGAAAGAATATCACTTTATTTTTATCGACACACACATATTTAGTTATTTGTATAGAGAAAACAAGTGCTGTTGGAGAATTGAGTAGAGCTTTATATGCTCTCCCCGTTCTTATTAACTTGGCCTTCTCTCCTTTCTGGTCCACCACCAAGAGCATTGACTGTTTTTATTAAATGGAAAACTTTTTCTCCTCCAAAAGGTGTAGTAGTATAAACTGTTTACGGTTTTTTCTCTGAGAAGAATAATAAAACATGCCACATCAAGTTTGATATAAAAAACATACAAACAAAACTAAAATGTTTATGTTTTTTATTATATCAAGCTTGATGTGGCATGTGTTTGTATAACTATTCACTTTCTTTGCATCTCAAGCTATTATTTTAAAAACTTCCAAGCGAACTTAATATGATAATCGATTCAAATATTTTACTCTTAAACTCAAGCAAGTCAAATTCGGATTTTGTTCGGGCAGGAGTTGTATGTTAATTGATGCATATGAGTGTTTTGTTGATCTGTATTGATCATTATGATGTTAGGCGTAGTTCTTTCATTTTTTTGAGTCTATAAAGTTTTCATATTTTCAGAAGCCTTCGGATGTTGAATTGGAGAAGGACAATGTTCTTAAGGAGGAGGCTGAGGCGCAAGAAGCAGCCTGGAAACAGACCCTGGCTTCCTTCAAAGAACAGGCGATGAAGGTGCAAGCTGTATCACAAGGAGCATACGAGGTGTATTCCGATAAAGCTATGATCATTTTGAAAGAAACTTCTGAGAAATTAAGAATTCAAGCGGATAAGGCAAGAGAAGATTTGACTATAATTGCAAAAGAAATTAGTGAGGAGAGTAAAGAATATTTAACCAATGCTGCTGAGAACTCACCTGAACCAGTGAAGGATATTGTTGAAACATTTGTTTCCTCTGCAGATGAATTGAATGATGTGTCGAAAGTGCGAGACTTCTATGTGGGAATTCCTTATGGTATGTAGAAGTTATCTTTCCAAATGTGGTAGTAAGGGACTGTTTGACATGCAGTTTTAAAGTGTTGGTTTTATACGTTGTTTTATGATTTTGTTTGGGTTACTACTAGTTTTATGTTCTTTGGAATGAAGCATGCAATGCCTTGAAACCTTTAGCTTTTCCGTTGCCTTGGTTATGCTGTGCAGGGACTCTTCTTTCTGCTGGTGGCTTTTTGAACTTCATGCTAAGTGGAAGCACGGCTGCCCTTAGATTTGGTGTTATACTTGGAGGTACTCTTTTTGCCTTAAGCGTCTCAAGTTTACGATCATGGAAAAGTGGAGAGTCGACTTCACTAGCTTTAAAGGGACAGGCAGGTTAGCATTTGAGAGAATATATATCCTCATTTACTGTCCACTCCAGATGTGCTCTTTCTAACACCTATATGCAAATTGTACAAGAAGATTTTGATTTATTTGGTGCATCTTCAATGTAGTTCGCTATTACCAATTTCAGAAAAGGGTGTCATGAATTGCTTGTGAGTTTGGCATGTAATTGTGCCACTGTATAGGGAAGATGAAAAAACTTGCAATATTAGTAAGAGAAGCAGAGAATCTTGAGTATTAGAGATCCCTTATTCGTCTTAAATGATAAATGATCAAGTACTGGGAGGAATCAGTTTTTCAAATTGAGTGAATATTTTAAGGATTCATATAGCTATCCCAACTAGTTTGGAGTTGAGTCATAGCTCTTGTTGTACTGATATGCAAATTAGCCCCCAGTTTTTGTGTCTGTTTGGAAGAAATGGGTTTGAATGGAGTGGGACTGGTATAGAATATGCATATAACCAATCCGAACTAATTTGGGTTGAGATTTAATTGGCTGATATTGATGTGAAATTCTTCAATATTTATTATTCCAGATAACATTTGCGGAATCTGATTTTTTGTTTATCAACTTTATATTAAGTTGCGGAAACAGAATTTAATCATTTTAGGAGGATCACAGATCATCTGTGATAATTTCACCAATTTTCTGGGGCAACTAAAAGACATGATGATATTCTTGCCAACTGAGCAGGCCCATGTTCCGTTCTAATCAAGCCAGATATTTCTATGTGCACAACTGTTACTCTCGATTATGAACCCAAAAAAATAAAACTATTTCTTTTTATCTCAATGGAGCTTTCCAAGTTTCTTTTTCTTCCCTTTGTGGTTGTGAGCTGCACCTTACTCCACTGTTCCAGCCTGTTTGCAACATTTAAGGGTATACACAGCATTTATAGGTTAGTTTAGGGACTTCATGCGTCCGTAATTTTCTGTTATTACAGTACTCCTGTTTGGGGAAAATCCAT
The DNA here is from genome assembly GCA_000787875.1 of Solanum virginianum. Lineage (NCBI taxonomy): Eukaryota > Viridiplantae > Streptophyta > Magnoliopsida > Solanales > Solanaceae > Solanum > Solanum virginianum. The sequence continues at coordinate 87,774 of DF358661.1, forward strand.
CTCCCCCCCCCCCTCCCCCCTTTTATTTGTGATTTTAGTGCTGGAATTTGTTTCTCATCTTTCAAATTCTGTATTGATCAGTGCAGCATTGCTTTACCTGTCATGTGCTTTCTCTTTTTGCAGCCATTGCTACCATCTTATTTGTCAGAGAATTTCGCATGATGTTACAGGTACGACTTCCTTTTCCTCCCCCTTCCTCTCTGTATAGAGTCCTTATCCAGTTATCCTTTCAACAATGTTTTAAGTGATGATTTCTGACAACTTACTTTCTCTTGCCTTGCAGAGAGCGTTTATTTTCAATTTTATTTCAGCCATCATCAGGTTTCATATTTCTACCCCACACACCCAGCCCCCCCCAACCATACCTTTTTAATGCTACACTCTGTTAGTTTGCTTGTTTTGTTTTGCTCACTGTCCTTCTCACACTTTGACTGGACATAGTTTAAGAACGAAAGAAAGACTTTTGAAGCTTGTGCTCTAAAATAAGCCATAGATATTTGTTGGTTATAAATTACCTTATTAGGGGCATAATGAAAAGTTTAAAGTTAAATTATTTATAAATATACCTAGTGAAATCCTACCAGTGGGGATCACATAAAATGGGGCGACAACATACCTAGTGCAAACCTACTAGTGGGGAGCACATAAAATGGGACAAAAGGAGTATTGTTTTTTAAAAAGGATTTTCCTTGTTGAAAGTGAAAAGCTTGATTTTCATCTTAATAGGTCAAAACTTGCGTTCTGCTGTCTCTCTCATCTTCCTGGTCTAATCTTTTGCTTTCTTCCTTTAGCTTCATCTTAAGATAGTTTCATACACATGTTTTCTAGCTTGAGATAGAGGTGCAGCCTTTATTGTATCCCATGAGAAAGTGATGCAGCTGTATGAATTTTGAAAGAATGCGTAATGTTCCCTGGCATTGTAGATTGTTGCATATCAGGAGCTCACATTACTGTTGTTATTGGCTTTTGCTGTGTGTAGTGGAGGAGTGGCAGCATTCTATGTTTATAGGATCTTAAAGGATGGTGAGCAGACTAAGGGTTCAAACTCCGCAGTACAGACAGATGGCTAAGCTAATTCTAGGTAATGCTAATGTACATGAGCATGTTTTCTGTAGCAAATTATCAAAATTATGTTTCTTTGAATTTTTTAGGAACCCAAAAACTTTCCTAACCTTAATTCCGTAAACTTCCATACTCAACACAAAAATAAGAGCAACACTTCAGCTGCTCTTTACTGTCACCAACAAATAGAATAAGTTTTTTACAAATAGAGAAATAACATCAATTCATCTAACAACCAAGGTATTTAAAGGGATCTTAACCTCTGAATCTGCCAGAGAAAATCCTACAGAAAACTGTCTTTCCCTTCTTCCTAGTGCAATATAACACAAAATAACTGCCTAAACTGTTACTAACTGCTAGGTAACTACTAGAAATACATAAACAACAATAATAAATAAAACATTTACAGTAAGCCTTAATTTTTAACCTCCTCTTCCTCCAGTTAGACTCCAGTAACAACGGGTTTAACATAATCTATCTTCTTGGAACCTCTTGAATGCTTTTGTAGATCACTTCGGCTGCCCTATCATAGTTCCAGAAAAGTTCATGCCCACATGGTAATTGGAATTGGTGTAGTTACACAACCTAGTTAGTAATCATGACGATCTGTTTGTTAGTCAAAATGTAATAGCAGTTAATTATATGCGTATTGTTTGGTTTCACAAGTATAACTATACAATTAAATTGCTTTAAAAATAAAATTTAATTATCTATTAAAGTTAATATTGAACAAATATGGACCATTAAATGATATTAATTTAGGTATTAAAATACATATTGATCTTGCTATTTTAATTTAATTAATAATAAAAATTAAAAAGGACATCTTTTTAAGAACATCATGGACGAGATGTCTGACTAAATGATTAATTTATAAACATAATGCTATAACATTATTCAAATATTTGATTTAAAAAAAAATAATCAATGAATTGTAAGAAATGTCAAATAACAAGTCAATAGTACTAAAACAAATCAATTGAGTTTGAACATATAACTTAAAATTCAAAGCCCAAAAAAACAAAAATAAAATTAACATACTACACTTATGTCAAATTCCAACATATAATATAAAATTAACTATAAATACAATTTAAAAGAATAGAAAAACATTTAGTCTATAACCTCAATCAACAACGAAATTCTACTTTTCACTCTTTATTTGCCAAGTTTGTTAATGACTCATTCTTTCTAATATTAGGTGTTGTTTCAAAAACTAGAGCAATAATGCAGTTACGCTAAGGAAGAAACTAGAAAACAAATAAGAAATAAAAAGTAGTACGTCAGTTACATGGAATAACTAGAAGTAAATGTTAGTAGATGAAAAAGGAAATGAAACTAAAAACAATATGAAAATAAAAAATTTATTTAAAAAGTTAAAAAAAAGTAATGGAAGTAAGAAAATAAATTAAAATGAAAGAAATTAAAAGGTGACCTTATAATTACATTTATGTAATTACACTCAATTCATGCGCACACACGCCCCTGGCCCGCAAGAATTAGAGTGCAACTACCCCTCCCAATTACACTCAAATCTAATTATGCAAGAATTAGAGTGCAACTAGCCCTCCCAATTACACTCAAATCTAATTATTAGGTGGGTTTTCAAACATGCCAAACGCTTACACTCAAATTTAATTATCAAGTGGCTTAGGGTTGTAACTTTCTCTAATTGTTTCACAGTCCAGGTGGGAAACACATGCTATAGAAGTTGGAGGGGATTCAAGTTCACATCAATCTCAATCTGGTAGATAATTGCCTAAATATGTGCTTTGAAGCCGCTGAAGGACCCAACAACTAGTCCTAAATAATAAATGTGCTCGTGCAAATTGGGTGATCTGCTGGGCAAGGATATGTTTTTCTGTTTGGCTAAGTTAACGAGCCTCTATAAGTTGCAACTAGAGTGTTTGTGCATTGTTTCCTTGTATTAAAAAGGTAGTGAGTTAACATCTTTCAGGCAAGAACTGAGCAGGGGATTGCAACCCCTTGAACATCTTGAGACGACTATTAGGTTTTACTTGAGGAAGATTTGGTTCTTTGAGAACGTTTGTTGATGTATTACACAGAAATGTATCTTCTTGCTAGGATGTAATGGGCATGTCTGCAGTAGTTATCATTTTGGGGAATCAGTGTCCAAATTTCAAATTGGTTTTCTAAACTTGAGCTAGAATTTCTTCTTGTTTGGGCAAATCACATTAGACTATTGAATAACAATTTCGTGATTGTGATGGCACTCTAATCGTCCTTTAAACTGGCAGCTAAGAGAGATGTCTTCTCCATAAAAGTGGAACCAACTTTTATTCAGTATGGCCTTGTATTAGTAGGAAAATTTCCGTTCTCACAATACTTTTCCAGTTAAAATTAGGATTGTCGTGTTGAAATTGGACACCAAAATTGGTTGAGTTAATAAATGAGTGTCATTGGTTCATGAGTTGAAATTATTCCACTAATAGTTTCAGAACTTAAACATGGAGTGTATTAGAGCCTAAGGTTCACTAGTATTAGTTGTACAAAGATACCATCTAGTAGAGTCCTCAGGATGGAAGATGTCTGTGGATTAACTCCAAGAGGCTACGGGGTGCTTAGGAAATTTTCTGTGTTGTTGATTCTTGTTGTACTATATTGTCAATGGTCCCCTGATTTTTGAGAATCTGACTTCATCTATTTTTTGCAAATATGGTGCATGAAGGATGGGGTTGGGGCTGAGGTAAGGCTGCACCTTCAGTCTCGAATAGGGAGAGTAGCCTTCAGAGCTCGTCAAGCACAGACGAGTGCCCCAGCTTCGCCGCAACTGGAGGCACCAGCTCCCCCAATCGCCTTTGCAGTTACACCAGAGGTGCATGCGACCATTGGACAGTTCTTAGCAGCGCTCAGAGCTCTATAGCAGGGTGCAGTGCTAGTTCCAACTCCTTTAGGTCAGGAATTCGTAGAGCCTACTGCTCCAGAGGTATCAGCCTAGCCAGAGGGAGCTGCACCATTTCAAGATCAGTGGTTACTTAGGTGCTTTCTGAGATTGGCTCCGTTGAGGTTTTTGGGAGCTGTAGGGGAGGATGCACAGGAGTGTCTGGTAGCATGTATGGAGTGGTTACAAGCATTATGAGTTTTGGAGTATCGAGGTGTGGAGTTTATTGCTTACCAACTAGATGGTACCTCTGACAGTGGTGGCAGGCTTGTCGAGATACACGACTAGCAGATGCCATACCAGTGAGTTAGGCCAAGTTTATAGAGGCATTTATGACTAGATTTGTGCCCAAGATTTTCAGGGACCTTCGTCAAGACCAATTTATGCGACTTGAGCAGGGTAAGATGACCGTGTCACAATATGAGGTTAGATTCCAGGAGCTCTCTTGGTATGCTACAACTATTCTGCCTACACAGGAGGAGCGAATTCATTACTTTGTGTGACGATTGTGACCTCAGTTAAGGATAGGTAGTCATGCACTAGTGATTTCAGGTTAGTCATTTCTGTATATTGTTGATCATGCTCACTCTCTAGAGCAGATTAGTCATTAGGCCTAATTTTGACCCCCTGAACAAGAATATGAAGTCAAATTTTCAAAATAGCAAACAAATTTTGAGATATATGGAATTTAAAATCAGGCATTTCGAAGCATATTTTTGGGCACTTTTTGGGGCCCCAATCGCCTTTGCAGTTACACCAGAGGTGCATGCGACCATTGGACAGTTCTTAGCAGCGCTCAGAGCTCTATAGCAGGGTGCAGTGCTAGTTCCAGTTTCAATCTTTTTTAAGTGAAAATTCTTGAGTTATATCATATATATTATTTCTTATTGAATTTGCATATTACATTTGGTTGTATATTGTTATCACGAACCAAGCTTAGGGCCTAGTCGTAACATGACAAATGAGAGACCTAAAGACATCTCACTCAAGCCTTTTAGCATTCATAGGTATTTAATGAAAATAAAGCAGAATTTAAAAATGAAACATAGGACTTTGGAATATTCAACATAAACATTCAAAAGGAAAAATAACATAAGCTTTGACATCATTGCCCAAACATGCCAAATAAATGAAGACTTGGTGTAGGTGAAGACATGTTCAAAGCTCACCCTCAAGCATAAGTATCGAAAGAGAATACAACATTGAAAGTAAAAGCCTCAAAACACAACTCAAGAGTAAAATGTCTCAATAATACAATAAACATAAAGGAAAAGGTGTAGTCCCCAAACTAGAGGAGTCACCAATCAACCAGTCTCGAACTCTGAATCTATCCACATACTGGAGGAGGAGGAATGACGACCCCTGTATGGTGATATCATGCAGGAAAAATATGCATTATTACTTTGTAATGTACTAAGTATGTAGGATGCAAATACAAACATAAAATTATAATACCACCATGCATGAAATTGTTATCCCATCATTCATAAAATTGTAATGCCATCATTCAAATACATAGTCATAGTTGAAGAGTAAAGCTCAATATGAAATGGATGATAGATGCATTGTTTAAAACATGCTTTAAAGTAATATAAACATCGTATACATAGCTATATGAGAGGAGATCATAATCGACATTTAAGACCATGCGAGCTACTACATGGAATCTAACACAATTTTCTACATTGGCATGAGGAGACCACTTGCCGGGTGAAACTCTATCAATTTATGCATGCGTATCTTCATATTAACTTTGCTATCGTAGATCCACTAGTCTTAGCCTATAAGGACTCCTATGATGGAACATAGTTAATAATATAAGAGGTTGCTACTAGGGTTCTCTTACCGAATTCCACCTCAATGCCTCATTCAGTGCTAAGTCAAGTCCCAGGAATACTTATAACATAATTATATACATAAACATATATAAACTTTGAAAAATACTTTAATATCATAGGAGTAATTCATTAACCTGAGGACCCACTCAAGTGATAATTGGCCTTTCACATTGAGGGTGCATCTTAAACATCATTAAAAGGCTTTATAACATGCTTATAATTTTTATGACATTCATAAACTTTCATAACATACTTTAAAGCCCTTCTCATTAAGATCATATAGGTACTTATCTCAAAACTTAGCGAGCTTATGCAATAAACTTTAAAAAATATGATTTAAGAGTAATATGCAATAACATGATGACATTCATCAAATCAAACCATTCTAAAAGCAACCCAATTCATCATTCAAAACCCTAGGTAAGAAAATCATGAAATTCAACTTGAAAACTATAAGAATTTGTAGCATATCATTACATTGCATCATTATAACCAATATAACTTAAAATATATTAATATAACATCATATAATGCAAACCCATGAAATTCGTAAGATCTCATAACTTAAAGAAAAGGTAAAAAGAAATATTTGTAACACCCTAAATCTTAAGCTAAGATCCGACTCTTTCTCCTATGCATATAGGCTCAACTTGATAACTTTCAATATGGTGGGATCCATTCTTAGGTATTCAAAGTGGATTAAATGTGGTTTGAGGTTATAGGGCATCTCTTATATCGAGCCAAGACCAAAGGATTCCAACCGGCTAAGTTTTGGTATAAGTTCGTATAAGGGTCAATTTCAAATACTCATAACTTTTAGCACATATTGAATTAGGTGAATTACTACCTACCAAATGGTAGGTCTTTGAATTAATTTTCAACACATCTAAGTTTGCCTTATTTCAAGTTCAGAGTAAAAAGTTATGGCCATTTTACTGAAGCCTGTTTGGCCAGTCAAAAAGAGCGACACTCGAATCGCTCTATAAAGTTTCAAAAATCATCAAAAATATGGTCTGAAGGTCCAATTCGGCATACCACTGAATGATTCAGTGATCAGACCCAAGGACTGCCAATTCGCTGCTAGGGCACATTATAATATTATTTTTTAAATTTTTGATGATATTTTTACTTTTTCAAAAGGGGGTTTTGACACATTTAACCCAAACACACCTTTATAAGCCTATTCTAATTTCCTAATAACCTTCCCCTTCACTCATTCTAAATTTCTCTCTCAAGGAAGAAGACTCAAATTCTCTAGTGAAGAACAAGCTTTAATTTCTTTCAAGCTTTTCATAAATCCAAGATTTTCTTCAAATTTCTTCTCTATTTTGGTCTAAGGTATGTGGGTTCTTAATCTATGAGTTTTTTCACCCATGGATCCCCAAAACCCTTTTCACTCAATCGTTTAAAATTCAAGTTTATTTCTTATGGGTACTTTCTATTACTCTTAATATGCATGATTTATGTTGAGAATCTTTATCTATTGGATAAAATTGCATGAATTACTTCCAAGGATTTTCTATTATGAACTAATTTATGATATTCAAAGTCATGAATGTTATGTACTCTGAGATACTATGAAATTGATTATTTTATGAGATAAATTTCATGTTTCCATATCTAAGTTTGAAAGATGTTATAAATGATTGTGGTGGGTTGTTTGAGAATGTTTTAGATGATTTTCACTCCATTATTGCATAGTCTTCTTGAATTTCATGATTTAAAGCTTACATGCATTACCTACCCAATTTTCATATTAAGTTCTCTAATAAAATATGATTTTCAAAGGATGAGGATTCAATTACATGCTATGAAAGCTTATGAAAGTTATGAAGTATTTATGAATTCCTCTTATGAATATCTAAAGATGGTGATAAGGACAATTCTCACCAAAGGATAGATCTATTGTGATAAAGACAATTCTCACTTGATGGATTTTATGTTTTAATAAGCTACTCCTTATATGCTATGTTCAACTTATGACTAACTACAATTATGCACATGTTTTTAAATATATTCCATGAAAATGACTTAGAATCGAATAGGGCATAGTGGTGGGATTCGGCAAGGGAATTCTAGAAGCAACCTCTTATCTCATTAACTATATGCCACCATAGGAGACCTTGTAGGCTAGGCTAGTGGATTCGCGTAGGCCATATTATTCACTAAAGATGCATGTGCAAGTTGACAGAGTTCTACTTGGCAAGTAGTCTCTCTGTGCCAACATAGGGGGATATGTTGAATTCCAGATAGTAAATTGTATGGTCTTATATGTCAATTACGATCTCCTCCCACATATGTGTGATATGTCATGAAGTTATTTTTATCTTTCATGCATGTTTTCATTGAAGCATTACTTATACATGTTATATTGAGCTTGTTTTTATTGTATATAATTATGCATCTTGATGATGTAGCTTATGATCTATTGTTGCGTTGCATCTCATATATTAGTATATTCAAAGTACTAACACATACTTTTTGCCTACATAATCTAACTATGTAGGAACTGGAGAAATTTCTCATCCACCTCCTCGTGGCTAGTTCGGTCCGTGAAGACATTATGTTGTGGTGAGTCCTCTAGTTCGAGGGTAATATCCATTTTCTGTCTAGTTTATTATGTTGAGACATTTATACTTTACTTTTATTTTGAGAGTGATCTTAGGACATGTATTAGTCCCCGTCCCACTCTTGATAAAGGTGTTGTTGGATACTTATGCTATGTACACACCACGTGATGTATAAGCTTTTAAAGAGACTTATCGTTTAGTCCCTATCCCTTGTATGATGTTGATCAATGTTGTTGATATTGATGGCAAGTGATGATCTCCTAAGCCCCTACTTCCCTATAACTTGAGTCCTATTAACCCTCCCCTTAGTCTTTTTTGATAATTAGATGATGGAAATTCCTTCCTTTTTCTATCCTCATAGCGTGAGTCCAAAGCTCGAATTTCCTTTAGATTAATTTATTTGATGCTTGATTTACATTTACCCATCCAAGGATGTGCTTATGTATGCTATGAGGCTTATTTGGGTACCCTTGGGTTTCTCATTTTTCATGTTGCACCTAGCCCTAGCCAGGTCATGATAAGCTTGGTATCAGAGCACTAAGTTTGTAAATGTCCAACATACTAATGCATACTTTTTACCTACACGATATCACCATATAGGGACGGTCTATGATATAACTCCTCATTTTTGCTAGATATTAGACTCTACTTGTGAAGACTTAGTAAGTTTCCATGCTTCGGGGACAAGCCCTCATGTTCTTGCTTATATTGATGTTGTTAAGACTTTTGTACTTTCTTATCTTGAGGGTAAGCTAGTATCATTTTCTAAACTCCACCAAGATCTGTGATGTAGAGACATATTTGTACCTATGTTGATGTAATTCCCTTTAATGGGAGATATTGACTCTTATGTTTAGACTATTTTAAACTATGTTTCCACTTGCTTACTCTTATGATCGCTTATTTACCTTATATACGCCTATGATATGAACAAGAGGCTTAGATGGGGCACCTTCTGATGTCATATTTACCATGTTATGACTAAGCCCTAGTTTCAGATCGCTTTTCATAAATCCAAGATTTTCTTCAAATTTCTTCTCTATTTTGGTCTAAGGTATGTGGGTTCTTAATCTATGAGTTTTTTCACCCATGGATCCCCAAAACCCTTTTCTTTTAAGAGCCAAATTTGACTCCATTCGGGCATGAGAATTGAGGGCACTATCTTTCATTCTTTTTTCTTTTGAAGGAATTTTGATACAACCTGACAAAATGTTTAGGTATCCAACATTCCTTTTTTCATTGAACGTTTAAGCTACAACAATAATAGTGATCGCATTTGCCGTTTGAAGGATTATTTTGAGAATCCATAGTCATTAATGACCCTCTGAGTCAATTCTGTATTTCTATGATTTTCTACTAATTTGATCTTATGTATAGTAACCTTGGACCTCTTATGGTTTATTGTGGCTACTAGGTTGGTTATAGGGTGATTTGGTTATGAACTGAGTGAATTTGCAAGTTAACAAGGAGCTATAATTATAAAAATGAGATTTTTGATAAACCCTAGTAAATGGCCTCGAAATAGGATTTTGATAATTTTGTCAATTCTAAAGTAGCCGATTTAGGCTAAGAGGGTGGTTGATTCGAGGATGGAGGGCCCCAGTATGAATTTGAGTCAATAGTTGCAAAATGAGTTCAGCCGAAAGCTAAAAGTGTATTTTTGTAAAAACCTAGCTAAAGATGCTCGAAATGGAAATTTGATGGCGTGGTCAGCTCTGGAACATCGAATAGAGTCTATAATGACCTTTCATCGATTGATAAGGGAACTTAGTTGCATTTTGACCCCCTCAGTTCTTTTAGCTAAAATTAGCTGGAAAGACGTGGGGCCGTCATTTTACCATAAGGTGCTCCAATGGAAATTCCGATTGCACTGTTGGATTTGAAATGTTAAAATATATGTGGTTACACTATTTGTTTGCGTAAAAAAGACATTGGATGCCTTGAGAATGCCCTAGAGAATTTTTTAAAATAAGTTGTGCATTTCCAGAGAAATAACCCACCACATTCGCGAAGGGTTAGGGTGCGTTCGCGAAATAGCAGTGGGCAGAGCTCCACATTCATGGAGTTATGCCTATGTTCACGGAGAAGGGGGCAGCCTGTAGAGCTTTGCTTTCATGGAGGCTTAGGGGTGGAATATATATAGGCTTCAACTCATTTATGAACAACTACTTTTCCAAACTTCCCACCAACATACCTTTTGTTGTTAAACTCTATTTTTGACGATTCAAAAGCCTACGTGCCTCAAAGTTTTGCAAACAATGTTGTGGTGGTGTTGGATTTGGACTTCAACATATATTTTGAGTGGAGCAACATTGCATAGTGATTAAGAAGCAAAAAACTCGACTAGATTAACTCAGAACGCGAGACGTCGACTGCCAGGTAGGCTAGGCTTTCCCTATACCTTAGACTGAGTTAGGATATATACATGTTGAGTTGGAATGTGTGATATATGACTGGTTGTACTTTATGTGCATGACATATGATGTTTCAAGTTGTACCTTATGTTGCTAGCTGTATTAGCTGTAATTTGGTATTCATCGGTATTATTGACTACAGGGAGGCTTGATAAGGGTCGTATATGGGATGATGCCATAAGACAGGTATGTATTCTGATGTAATTCTTGTCTGTCTGTATGTTGCCTAATGTTGTTGAAGTATGCTGTTTGTGAGGCTGTACATCGATTATATACCATGTTCTGACTTGGTTCTAGCGTAGATACTTGTGATCGAGCTATAGTTGCCCTACCTTACTCTCATTACCTATGGTTAGCTAGTTCTAGTGTAATTGGCCTCGTTAGGCCTGGGAAAAAGGTTGCACTGGTTGATGACATGTGCACACATATGTACTATTGTATACTATTGTTAGTTACTATATACAAGTTTTCTTCGTACCTGAGGATAGACTTATATATCATTATCCGAGTGAGGTGATGGTTATGTGTGGTTAGAGGGGTGTGATTCTTGTCATGAGAGACAATATGACTTTAGATGTCTGTATCCGGATAGACTAAGGAGAGACTGACTATTCCTATGCTCTGAGACCTGAATAATGCACCTCGTGGTCCTAGTCTCCGGTGGCCATATTCGAGTGTCTGAGACCCGAGTGACATACTTGTAGTTTGAGTCTTCAGTGGCCACATCCGAGTGTTTGAGACTCGGGTGTCGATTCTAAACGGGTCCGAGCACTTACTGATATTTTGGGGCCTGAGACCCCGTTGACTGCATTTTGGGGCTAGGCCCCTATTGATTGATCTTTCGGGTCTAGGACCCTGTTGACTATGTTGAGGGGGTTTCTTTCTTTGGCGGGGGAATCATTCCATTGTTAGGCATATATGTATTTGGATCGAGTGTCATATTCTAACATGGGGTTAGAGACTCAGTTGAAATATAATGCTTTAGGGGCAGAGGCTTGATTGATTACCTGTAGATCCATATACTTATACATACCCTGATTGTGCCTGGGTGTACCTTCTGGGGTTATGGGGGCTCAAGGAGCATCCAAACATAGATATTAGGGCCTTATGCCCAAATACAACTTGACCCTTTGACCATGTGATTTAAGAGTTGGGCTATGTGGTGATTATGTTGGATTCAATGATGTTCTATCAGTTAGATTGTGAACGGGTGTACCTTCCGAGCTTATGGAGACTTCAGTATTATTTGAACTAGATTCTATGTTCTCCTATGTGTCAGGGTGTACCTTCCGAGCTTATGGAGATCGAGGTGGCGTACAGGAATAGATAGTAGGGCCTTGCACCTGTCTACATTGCTACTATTCAATTTGGTGATAGTTACAGTATGCTCCTACTCCGTCCTTTACCTGTCGATATGATTGCACTTTACCTTGGTTGGTTCAGTTGTGGTTTCAAGGATTTACCAAGTGTGCTCCTTCCTTGTTCCTGGGTTGATTTACTAAATTTGCTACAGTTATCTACATTTGAGCTTTCTTTATGTATATTATTTCACTCAGTCAGCCGATGATGCCTACTGGGTATTTTTTTTGGTACTCGCCCTCCTACTTTATGCATTTTCCCATGGTGCAAGTCCAGGTTCTAGCTGCGGGCATTGAGTTTTGGGGGCTTCGAGTGTGCTCAAGAGACTTTTGGTGAGCATCGACAACTCTAAATACTTTGGAGTCTCCTTCTTTTTTTGATGCCATCTTTTGTATCCAGACATTGATCCTATACATTAGTGGCTTGTATTTGTAGGAGGATTCTTGGGTTTAGTATATTATTATATATATATATATATAAATATATGGGTATGTACTTGTGTCTACTGTAGCTTGTGTAGTTGACTTTCAGGTTTTAGGTAGGTTGTGGTGGTTATACTGTTGTATCTATTATATTGTGACTAGAGATCTAGGACAAGTACCCTGGGGTTTGGTAATTGGCTTGCCTATAGGTGGGATCTAACAGGCGCCATCATGACCAGGATCGAGTCATGACAAGTTGGTATTAGAGCCTAAGGTTCACTAGTATTAGTTGTACAAAGATACCATCTAGTAGAGTCCTCAGGATGGACGCGAAGATGTCTGTGGATTAACTCCAAGAGGCTACGGGGTGCTTAGGAAATTTTCTGTGTTGTTGATTCTTGTTGTACTATATTTTCAATGGTCCCTTGATTTTTGAGAATCTGACTTCATCTATTTTTTGCAAATATGGTGCATGAAGGATGGGGTTGGGGCTGAGGTAAGGCTGCACCATCAGTCTCGAATAGGGAGAGTAGCCTTCATAGCTCGTCAAGCACAGACGAGTGCCCCAGCTTCGCCGCAACTGGAGGCACCAGCTCCCCCAATCGCCTTTGCAGTTACACCAGAGGTGCATGCGACCATTGGACAGTTCTTAGCAGCGCTCAGAGCTCTATAGCAGGGTGCAGTGCTAGTTCCAACTCCTTTAGGTCAGGAATTCGTAGAGCCTACTGCTCCAGAGGTATCAGCCTAGCCAGAGGGAGCTGCACCATTTCAAGATCAGTGGTTACTTAGGTGCTTTCTGAGATTGGCTCCGTTGAGGTTTTTGGGAGCTGTAGGGGAGGATGCACAGGAGTGTCTGGTAGCATGTATGGAGTGGTTACAAGCATTATGAGTTTTGGAGTCTCGAGGTGTGGAGTTTATTGCTTACCAACTAGATGGTACCTCTGGACAGTGGTGGCAGGCTTGTCGAGATACACGACTAGCAGATGCCATACCAGTGAGTTAGGCCAAGTTTATAGAGGCATTTATGACTAGATTTGTGCCCAAGATTTTCAGGGACCTTCGTCAAGACCAATTTATGCGACTTGAGCAGGGTAAGATGACCGTGTCACAATATGAGGTTAGATTCCAGGAGCTCTCTTGGTATGCTACAACTATTCTGCCTACACAGGAGGAGCGAATTCATTACTTTGTGTGACGATTGTGACCTCAATTAAGGATAGGTAGTCATGCACTAGTGATTTCAGGTTAGTCATTTCTGTATATTTTTGATCATGCTCACTCTCTAGAGCAGATTAGTCATTAGGCCTAAGGGGACAGTGACAAGCGAGCTAGACATGAGGGAGAGTTTAGTGGCTCTCCGTCGGGGTTCCATGTGCCGAGTGACAGGCCTTTGAGGAGGGATCAGTAGGGTCAGACCAATCGGCCATACTAGGTACCATTATAGGCTTTCCAGGGTGTCCATCAAGCCCTAAGTACTTCCAGTTGGGGTGGCTCCTCCTACCCTACTGGGCGTAGGCAAAGAGAGAGAGAGACACTACTTCATAACGGCCAGTTGGGTCATTGTTTTACTGGTAGTCAGGCTCCCATGGCATCTTGATTAGGGCGGTATGATCGTAACGGTAGAAATTTGGCTATTTCGAGTTATTTTAGGTGCGTGTACCAGATTAATTGCTCAGAGATTGTCCAGAGCATATGGAAACACATGTCGCCCCATAGCCCATCAGGTCAGCTCCTCCACCCAGTGGTAGGGGTAGAGGTCAGGATCATGGTCGTAAGGATGATCAGTATAGAGCCTGCTAAGTGCGGAGAGCCGAGAGCAGATGTGATGTTCGTGGGGGAGGTCATTAGGGCCACTTTTAAGCCACTCCAGTACGGGTCGAGGCTGAGGCTACTAACAAGGCCATCAAAAGTATGATTACTGTATTCAAGGAGACAACTTCAGTATTATTTGAACTAGATTCTATGTTCTCCTATGTGTCAGTATACTATGTTTCTCGCTTGGGTGTGACTCCCAATCCTCTTTACTCCCGGGTTCGAGTATCTACCCTAGTGGGGGAGTCACTTGTGGTAGATCGAGTATGTAGAGGTTGTACGGATACTCTTTAGGTTTTTCATAACTTGGCTGATTTGATATTACTTCATATGCTATATTGGTTGGCCTCACATCATGCTGTATTAGATTATTATTCTAAGACTGTCACCTTGGCGATACCATAGATGTCTCCAGTGATTTGGTAGGGTTAGGTGACTTGGGTGCCAATGGGTATTATATCGTATATTTAGGCTCAGAGATTGATATCTGCTGGATGTTTGGCTTATTTGGCTCATGTGCATGATGTGACACCTGAGACCCTTAATATGGAGTTACTGCTTGTTGTTTGCGAGTTCTCTGATGTATTTTCTACATATTTCCCTAGGTTACCACCTGAGCGAGAGATTGATTTTGTGATAGAGGTTGAGCTAACCACTAAGCCCATATATATTCCTCTATACTAGATGGCTCCTATAGAGCTTAAGGAGCTTTGTACAGAGCTTCAAAGTTTGCTAGATCTAGGATTTCTACGACCGAGTGTTTCTCCTTAGGGAGTTCTTATCTTGTTTGTGACAAAGAAAGACGGGACCCTTTGAATGTGTATTGATTATTGGCAGTTGATAAGGTAATAGTGAAGAACTGTTAACCTCTATCATATATTGATGATTTGTTTGATCAGTTGCAAGGGCAGTAGTGTTTTCTAAGATTGATCTGAGATCGAGGTACCACCAATTGAGGATCTGGTCTGAGGATATTTTGAAGACTGCCTTTCAGACCCGTTAGGGGCATTATGAGTTCCTAGTCATGCCATTTGTGCTAACTAATGCCCCTGCAGCTTTTATGAACTTGATAACTTAGGTATTTCGGCTGTATTTGGACTCCATTATCATGGCTTCATTGATGATATTTTGGCATATTCATAGAGTCAAAAGCAGCATGCCCAGCACCTCTGGATTTTGCTAATTCTCTAAGTGTGAGTTTTGGCTTGAGTCGGTGACTTTCTTAAGGCATATGGTGTCCAGCGAGGGTATCAGGGTAGATCCGTCAAAGGTTAAGGCAATTTGCGGCTAGCTTAGGCCTACTTCATTGTTAGAGATTCAGAACGTTATTGAGTTCGCAAGGTATTACAAATGGTTTGTTGAGAGTTTCTCCACTAGTGCCGTTCCATTGACTCGGTTGACTCACTAGGAGGTGCCATTTTTATGGTCTGACGAGTGTTAGGCCAACTTTCTGAGGCTGAAGGGCTGCTGACTATTGCTCCTATTTTGACCCTCTCTGTTGAGGGAGAGAGCTTTGTGGTTTATCATGATGCTTACTATATCGGTTTGGGTTGTGTATTGATGCATCAGGGTTAGGTTATTGCTTATGTTTCCCGCCAATTATGACTTAACAAGTGTGAGTACCCCATGTACGACTTAGAGTTGGTGGCGGTAGTGTTTGCGCACAAGATCTGGAGGTATTATCTGTACGGTATGCATTGTGATATTTATACAGATTACAAGAGCTTACAATACATTATGACTCAGCAGGACTTGAATTCCCCCCAGAGATGGTGGATTGAGTTGTTGGTTGACTATGATATTTTCATTTTATACCATCCGAAAAAGGAAAACATGGTAGCGGATGCCTTGAGTCGAAAGGCAGTGAATATAGGCAACCTAGTACACCTGATAGTAGGGGAGTGACTGTTACCTTTAGACATCTAATTCCTGGCTAATAGGTTAGTCCATTTGGATGTTACCGATTCTAGCTGAGCATTAGCCTTCATTATGGCTCAATCTTCAGTGATTGATCAAATCAGGCCTCGACAGTTTGAGGATGAATTGTTAATGGGTCTCTGAGATAGAGTTTTACATGGGATTATAGGTCATGTTGTAGTTGATTCAGACACGGTCCTTAGATTTGATAGCCGACTATCCGTTCCTAGAGCGGAGGATTTGATACAGTTGATCATATAGGAGACACATGATTCCTAATATTATATTCATTCAGGCACAACCAAGATGTATTAAGATATGAGACAACATTACTGGTGGGATGGTATGAAGAGGGATATTATCGATTATGCATCGCGGTTGTCTTAGTTGCCAGCAGGTAAAGGCTGAGCACCAGTGGCCTAGTGGGACACTTTAGCAGTTACCTATTCCGAGTGAAAGTAGGAATGTATGACTATGGACTTTATTGTGGGGATTCCTCATACTTCCAGGGGTTATGATAGCATTTGGATGATAGTTGATTGGTTGACTAAGTTCACACTTCCTTCAAGTCTATTCTACCTTCAATGCCGAGCCATTGGCCTATATTTATTTAGGAGATAGTCCAATTTCTTGGGATGCCAGAATCTATCATATCTGATTGAGGGTCACAGTTTACCTCCAGCTTTTGGAGGGATTTTTAATAATAGTTGGAACTCGAGTTGACTTGAGCCCAACATTTCACCCCTAAACTGATGGCTAGTCCGAGTGCACTATACAAGTTCTGGAAGATATGTTACGGGCTTTTGTGTTAGAGTTTGAGGGTTAGTGGGATCAGTTTCTACCGTTAGTTAATTTTCTTATAATAACAACTATCACACTGGCATTCAGATGGCCCTATTCAAGGTATTGTATGGCCGATGATGTCGTACTCCAATCGGGTGGTTTGAGTCTATAGAGTCGAGTTTGTACAATACATATTTGTTGCAGGTTGCCTTGGCCAGGGTCCTATTTATACAGGATACACTAAGGATAGCTCAGGGTCGGCACCAGAGTTATACGGACCGTAGGCACTGGTTCTTTCAGTTTACGATTGGAGACTGAGTATTCCTAGGAGTGTCACCCCTAAAAAGGGTCATGTTATTTGGGAGATGGGGAAACTTGAGTCCTTGGTACGTTGGCCCTTTTGAGATCTTGAGACAGGTTGGGCTAGTTGCTTATGAGTTGGCCCTACCTCCAGCTTACTTTGCTATACATCCCATAGTCCATGGGTCGGTGTTGCGCTGGTACATTCCAGATGATTCACATGTGTTGCAATATGAGTTAGTTGAGTTAGATGACCGTCTGGCGTTTGTCGAGGAGCCAGTGGCCATTTTAGCCAGGGATACCAGAAAGTTATGCTCCATGTTACACCGATGGTTAAGGTGCAGTGGAATCACCATTTGATTAAGAAGTCTCCCTAGGAGATAGAGGCATAGATGTGGGAGCAGTACCCCATCCTATTTGAGCCATCGAGTATGCTTTTATTTTACTTTCGCGAATGAAAGTCTTAAAAGTTGGGGATGTTGTAATGACCCTCCAGGTTAATTTTTTATTTCTATGTTTTTCTGCTAATTTGAGCTTATGTATAATAACCTCAGACCTTTTATGACTTATTAGGGTTGTTGGTTTGGTCATAGGGTGATTTGGTTGTGAATTGAGTGAATTTTAAGTTAATGAGGGGCTATAATTGCAAAAATGAGATTTCTAATAAAACCCTAGCAACCGGCCTTAGAATAGGATTCTAACGGTTCTATCAGTTCCAGAATGACCGATTTAGGCTAGGAGAGTTGTTGGTCCGAAGAAAGAGGGTCCCGGCATGAATTTGAGCCAAAAATTGCTAAATGAGTTTAATCGAAAGCTAAAAAGTGCGTTCCTGTAAAAACCTTGCTAAACGCACTCAAAATGAAAATTTGATGGCATGGTCAGCTCCGAAATGTCAAACATAGTCTAACATGAACCTTCATCGATTGATGGGGCAACTGGTTGCATTTTGACCCCCTCAATTCTTTTAGTTAAAATTAGCTAGAAAGAAGTGGGACCCTCATTTTTTCGTAGAGTGCTCCATTTAAGAATTTTGACCATACCAATGGATCCAAAATGTGAAATCTATGTCATTACACTAATTTTCCTTTTTTGTATAAAACGAACACCGGACACCCCAGGGAAGTTTTTAAAATAGTTGGTGTAGCACCAGAGAAATATCCCTCCGTGAATGTTCGCAAAAGAGCAGCGGGCAGCGCTCCACATTCGCGAAGAATGGGGCACCCTCCAAAGCTCCTTGTTTGTGGAGCCTGGACCGCATTCGCGGAGGCTTAGGGGGTGGCTTATATATAGGCTTAAGCCCTTTTACGAACAACCACTTTTCCAAAATTCCCACAAGAAAACTTTTGTTTTGGAACTCTATTTTCGACGATTCAAAAGCCACGTGACTCAAATTTTCTCAAGGAATGTTATGGTAGTGTTGGATTCATATTGCAGTGCATATTTCAAGCCGAGCAGCATTGGGAAGCGATTAAGAAGGGAAAAGCTTGACTGCATTGACTCATGATGTGAGATGTCGGTTGCTAGCTATGTTAGGCTTTCCATAAACTTTAGACTAAGTTAGGATATATGCATATTGGGCTGGAATCTATAGTATATGACTAGTTGTACTCTATATGCATAGTATATGATATTGCGAAGTTGTACCCATATGTTGGTAGTTGTAATTTTGTATTGGTCAGTATTATGGACGACAAGAAGGTCTGGTAAGGGCCGTATATGGGCTGATGCTATGAGGTAGGTATGTATTCTGACCTAATTCTTGTCTATATGGGTATGTTGCCTAATGTTATTGAGATAAGTAGTCTATGAGGTTGTTCGCTGATTATATGCCATGTTATTACTTGGTTCTAGTGTAGAGATTTATGATAGAGTTATAGTTGCCCTGCCTTACTCTCATTACCTATGGTTAGCTAGATTGTGGTGTAATTAGCCCTGTTAGGCTTGGGTTGTACTGGTTGGTGACATGCATATATATATATATATATATATATATATATATATATATATATATA
>DF358660.1:15958-27171 GCA_000787875.1 Solanum virginianum
CTCCCATATCCAATCAAAATAGAAAATTTAAAAGGAAATAAAAGTTCTATACCCTTAGATAATTGTTCCTATAATAATATATTAATATTTAGGGAATTAGGTGTCAAATTGTGGGGCCCTGGAATATGGAATTCCAACCGCCACAGAAATAGACAGATCTAAATATGGGATCCACAATGATGATCCCACTGATGCAATCACAGCCGTCAGATCCACAATGCTAAATGCTTGATTTAACAAAAGTCATAATTAATTTGCTATGTTATACTCCCTCCGATTTAAATTAATTGAATTTTTTTAAAGATTTTTTTCAATGTTTAAAATATTTAGGTTATTTAAAGTTCAAAATAAATATTTAATTTTTTTTTATATTTGACTTTTCATTTATAAAAAAATTATATTTTCTAAGAGATAAATCAAATTATATATTTATGATTTTTACAAAGGATAATAATGGAAAGTATAGTGTAAATTTTATCTTTAAATATCTTTCTTAATATGTGTGAGTTATCACACAAATTCAATTAAAATGGGACGTAGAGAGTATTAAACTATATTGATATTTGATAGTATTAAAAACATACTACATTTGTTCACTTTTATTTGTATAGTTAAAAAAAATCACATTTTTAAGAAATAATATGTAAAATGAGTATTTTATTTTACAAATCATATTACTTAATAAATATATAGTTTTTAGACATTCAAAAATAATTTAGATAACAGGTAATTAGTATTAAAGACAAAATCAAAAAAATATTGTTATTTTTTAATATATTAAAAATGAAACATAAAAATAAAAATCTATTTTAAAAATATCGAAGAAGTAGAAGTGCACGAAAGAAGTGTGTATATATATATATATATATCTGATCGAGTAAAAATAAAAATTAATCTATTTATCTATACTATATTAAAAACATGAAGACCATTAGAAATATTATTTTAACTTTTGATCTTTCATTAAAAGATTTTGCTTTAGATAAAATAGTCTTTTTACTATTTTTCTCATATAGTTATCCTTTAATTTTTATCCTAATATTTAGAAATTTGAAATTCATTAAAGTCCTATCTAGAAAAGAAATTATAATATTTAAAACTTCTAAATTAATTAGAATTTTACCTTATATAAAGAAAAGAATTTCTACAATCTATTTAGTTAATATCTTAAGCAAACTTTACAAGAAAATACGTTTTCTCTTTTTAAATATACTTTTTATCTTAAAAGTTTTTTATTATTTTTTTAAAATTATACAATAAATTTTTTATATATATTTATTATTAATTAACGCGATATACACGTGCAAAGTACGCACACTTGACTAGTTATTTCTGAATTAGTGTGACATGTTTCTTTTTCTTTAATTAGGTTCCCAAAAATTATCATACTTTTTATTTTAAAATATTTAATTTGATATTTTAAACTTGGTATTTTATAATTGATGATAAGATAATTTACAGTTGAATAAATATTTATGATTTCTTTTAGAATACAACTTTTAAAGTTATTTTTCTCACTTAAATACTATATTTAGTCAAACATAATCTATAAGAGGGAGTTGCTCGGATGATAAACACCTCTCATCTCCAACTCTAAAGTTATAAGTTCGAGTTGTGACTCATATGATCACGAGAATTATTCACTTTTTCTTTTAAAAAAAATCATATTATTTAAAAATCAGCATTTGACTGTGAAAATTCAAATACAACTTTATATTTAAAAACACCAATATCATTACTTTTACTTTTACTATATTTTCTTCTTCCAAGTTTTAAATTAATGTTTTATTTTATAAAAATAAGCCAATTTGGATTAGATTTTATATTTAGGTCATATTTCATGTTCATTAGGAAAAATCTAACTCAAACAACTAAATATTATTCATAAATTATGATTAAACACACCTTTATCTTCATCTCTATCTTCAAATCCAACTTTAAAAAAATTCAAATAAAGTAAAAACATATATAATAGTATACAATAATTCGTACTGAAATCTAATCGATGATCACATCATATGGTTATTTAAAATCTAATCGATGATCACATCATATGATTATTTATTTTGATGTATTACTCTTTTATAGTGTATTTGATTGTATATATAAAGTAAATTCGTCAAATTGGATGACTTTACTAGGTATTAGAAATTTGATGGTGGAAGTAAGGATATCAATCATATTTAGAAAAAGTACATGAAATATTTTTGATATTTGTGGTTGTGGTCTAAAATAAGATAGATATTTTATGGTCATAAATTATTTCACAATTGGCAAGTGAGGACCCTAAATTGGGACGCTTTTTGCATTGAATTGCTCATATTTTTTATAGTGAAATAAGAAGTTTAAAGTAAGATTATTACTAAATATTGAAAAATATCATTGATTAACAAGGAAAGAGTATCAAATAAATTATGCTGAAAGTATAGGTGGACAGATCAATCAAACAATTACGTTTAGGCCTTCAGCGTAAGGTACAAGATATATGTTCAACTTGACAAGAGGGAGTTGTTCGAATGGTAAGCATCCCCCACTTTTAATCTAAAGGTTATGAGTTTGAGTTATCAAGAAAGCAGAGAGTTGGGAGTTCCTAAGGAGGGGTTAAAAATATAAGTTAAATTATAATTTTTTAATTTTTCCATGTTTGATTGGATAAAACTTTTTGAAATATTTGAGAGAAGAAGTCCCTTAATAAAAATGAGAAAAATGACCACTTTTAATAAGAAAAACAAACTTCATGAGTGACATCCGAGTTTATTATCTTCTTGTCATCCACCTAGCACCCATAACCCCCACGCATTGACCATCCCACCCCAACCATCCCCACGAACCACGCCCACGCCCACCCATTTTACTCCCATAATATTTTACTAGATAATATATAAACGTTTTAAGGATAAGCTACGATAATTGCTTTACCAGGCGACAAGCATATGCTGCTCGCCAAAAAGAAATAGTCAATTTTTTCCTTACCAAATACTAAAAATAAGTAAGAAACTCACTTCTTTTTCAAGAAAATATATTCTCTTCCAACCAAATACACCCTTAAAGATTAAAATTCATAAAATTAAATTCTGAATCAATTTGCATAGAAAAATACTACTCCTCCATCCCATTTTACGTGAAATACTTTCCTTTTTAATACGTCCCCCCAAAAATGTCATTATACTAGAATTAGAAACAATTAACTTTAATATTCCTTTTTTATACTTAGTGAAATGATTTTCAACGACATAAAGATCAGTGAATAATTTCAAAGTACAAGTTTCAATTTTTTTTATATAAAGACCATGTCAAGTTAAATAATATTACATAAAATGAGATAAATATAATAATAATAATTTAATTATTTGAGAAAAATGTATTATAAATGGGATGAAAAAGAATAGGCTTTTTAATAGGTTGAAAAAGTGGGTTTGTGATCAGAGAAGAGTCCAAATATTCTTCTTGGGATTGGTGCGGTTTAAATGCAATTCAATTCCCCCCCTATAAATACTCCCCTTGCTTCACTTCTTCACATTCATAATACACACAATTTATTTATTTATTTATTTTTAAAAAAACAGCTTCCAATTTCTTCTCTCAATTTTTCCCAATTAGGGTTAATTTTTCCTTTGCAAAAATTGGCCCTTTTTGTATTTTTCCACAGCTTTCTTGAACTGCATCTAATTACAATTGTGAAAATTGAATCATATGGTTGCAGTTCAATAAAGCTGTGGGAAGATATAGATAGGGTCAAGAGAATTATTAGTTACTACAATTATCGGAAGTAGTCTTAGTTTTTAAGGGTAAGATCTGTATGTATTCTATCCTTTCAGATCTCACTGTGAGACTACACTGAGTATGTTATTATATCGTTCCAAATTTTTGTGATGAATGGTGTGTCTACTTTTAATTTGTAGATCTAAATTCTATAATTTTACATGATTTTTTTTACAGACTTGGAATCTCTATAGATGCTTGGATTTTGCAGAGAATTAAAAGGTGTTCATGATGATATATGTTTGAGATTTTACTGCAGATCTCACCAAATTGATGTATGTGAAAAGATTGAGATGTATATAAATTTTATTCGTAATTGTATGCGATGGAGAAATTATTTTTGATAAATTATTCATCGGATGAAATTGTATTGATTTTTATATAATTTTGTTTATGATTTTATCAAAATTTTCATGTCATTTAGAATTTCATTTTTTCTATTTGTTTTATAAGCTCAGTATTTAATTTTAGTATTTTGCGTTCTATATTATTAGATTTAGATCTTGTAATTGTGTGAGATGTGATATGAAACAATTTGTGTTTCATATTATTAGATTTTGATCTATTTGTGTTCTATATTATTAAATTTAGATCTTGTAATGATAATTATTGAGATTATATATCGCATGAGTTCTAACAAAATAATTTTTATTTTTACTAATTTTAATTATAAAAACATTTAAATTTCATTTAGTATTTCAACTTTTTTTTTCTGTTTTGTAAAGTAAATGTGAATGTGTGCTATTGAATATTTATATGGACCACAAGTTTGGCTTTGGCTTCTCATATTTGTAATTTTGCAGTTTCGTTTCAATACACCATACATGTATTTGTTAATGGTAATTCAACAGCCAAGAAATAGTTTTATGTATTACAATTGAAATAATTATTGTCAATAGTAAAGCTTTCAATAACTAAGAAATAGTTTTTTGTGTTATATTTGAGTTATATTATACGAAGTTTTATGTATAATTTATTGGCACTTTGTATGAATTAGTAAATGATATTATATAGAACAGTGTTCTAACACTCTTCTCTAACACTTTTCTCGAGTGTTTTTATAGTCAATGTTAATCATGATTTGTGACAATTGTTAATGGTAATTCAACAACCAAGAAATAGTTTTATGTATTACAATTGAAAAAATTATTGTCAATAATAAAGCTTTCAATAGCTAAGTAATAATTTTTTGTGTTATATTTCTAGTAACATTCTTCTCAATAAAAGAGTTTTTATAGTCAATGTTAATCATGCTTTACAATATACAATACATGTTTTATCATAATTATGTTCTACACAAGCTTATTTACTGATATAGAAATTTAAGTATTTAATTTAAAATTCTAAAATATTTTTATTCTATAAAATACATAAGTTTTCGTTATGTATATCAAATTTTATTTTTTTTCTACAAACTAAAATATTATTGAAGAGAAAAAAAATTCACTATTTATTAAAAAAATTGGGAGCTTAGGGTGTAAAGCTTTCACTATTAATTCTTTCGTGTAAATTCACATGATCTACTAAATTAATTGAATATTGAGCATATATTATTGAATTAGTAATCTTCTATTACCGAATAATTGAATAGTTAAATCATTCCATTTATTTTTTGTACAAATTTTAGATTAGTTACTTAACTTTAAATATCAAATAATTGAACAAGTTCGATCAATTAACTTCTAATATCAAATGGTTAAAGTTATTAGACACAAATTTGGGTTAATTTGATCAATTAGCTTCATATATCAATGGTTAAACCAAAACAAAACAAGCTTGAGCACACATGAATGTCAGATCAAATTTGGACCAGGACAAACAAGTTTAAGCAAGAAAATGTACACTACACCCCACCCCCACCCCCACCCCACCTCAGATACAAATTTTTTCTCCTTGGAAAAGAAAATTGTTTTGTCAAAATCTTTCAATAGAAATAAAACCACTAAAAAAAATTTAAAAAATTAGGGTTTTTACTTTTTGTTTTCCTACAATGGCAAAGACAACTATGTAGCAAGGAACATATACTATATTGTTTTGTCTTGTTAAGGCTGACATACCTTTATATCAGATCCCACAGTGTTGCCTCTTCTTTGGAGATATAAAGAACAATGAATAAATATATAAAATTGTATATTATTTACATTCATTCTCGTTTCTTGATCCATTTTTTAGCCAAGTGGGACACATTTGTACTCAAATCATTTTTTTTATTTCATTCGGTGTCTATTACTCTCATATCAATTTATTCAAATTTAAACAGAAAAATTTCTATATTTTAGAGGTAAGTCATTTCGTAATAAAGATGATTTCACATTATATTTCAAAACTGATCATAATAAAGACTAGCTAAGCATCATTAGCTTGGTTAGTCTTTACCTGACTAATTACCTAATGCTCTTGGAATTAGATCTTGGAATTAATACTTTCAATATATGTTTTTGCACTTTCTTATTATATTTTTTAAAAAAGCACATTATTTAAGATGTCATAAAAAAAGTTGTAATCTTCCTTTTTGTGCTGTAAGATTCTTGAGTAGTGCTTATAATTGTTAATTAATTTTATTCAATAGATTGGTTTTTGTATGTTTTACTTTATGGGGTCAAGTTCTTTAATTTTTCAGAACACTGTTGGTCTAATTCAATTAATTAAATTATGTTTGGTAGTATAGTATTTGTCTATTAGGTAATTGTAATTTTGCATGTGGACAAAAAGATAATGTTGAAAAGTTAAGATTAGACACCTATAACATCTTTTATTAATTTATTTGTTTATGGTGGAAAATTAAATCACTATATTGTACTTACACAAAAAAGAGTTTCAATTGGATCAAACATAATTTTATGTTTGATTTGGCTGTCTTTGGAACTATTTCAACCTCTTTGTCCATGAAAAGATGCCACAACAAAATAAATCATAAAAAAAGAAAACATCAAAACTTATTTGTGCGTGCATGCATGCATGCATACATATATATATATATATATATCATAATTTCATACATCACGGGTTCAAGCCTTGAAAACATCATATAGCAGAAATATAATGCAAGGTAAGAGTGCGTACAATAGACCCTTATGGTTAGATCCTTCTCCGGGTCCTGTGCATAGCAGGAGTTTTAGTGCACCAAATTTCAAGCCTTGGAAATAGCCTTTGATAGAAATGCAAGGTAAGACTGCGTACAATAGACCTTGTGGTCGAGCCCTTCCCTGAACCCTGCACATGGCGGAAGCTTTAGTGCACTGAATTTGTCATTTTTTTTTAAATTAATAGATGAGACAGATAATAAAGATGGTAGAGTATGTACGCACACCTCGTAGTTTGTCTTGTAAAGATAGATATATTGTCTTTGAAATAACCTCGGCTCAATTAAGTAACATACTAATTAATTTATACAAATTCTTGTTTTAATTTATCACTTAACTATAATAAGTTAATGTGTTATGTAGATAAATATCGAGTACGAATAAATTTTTATACCTATATATATTGGCCACTTGCTGATGAATTTCTTGTTTGTTTCACATGCATTATTCATTTTGTATGCCTGAATTTTTGCTGCTTTGGAGCAGGAAAGATGGGGGGGTGGTCTTCTGTATTTTGGGAAGTTTTCTTGGGATATGGTTTTATGGGTCATAGGGAAAGTAATTTGACCATATTATTGTAAGTATTTGCTTAAAATAAATTTGTGCTTGAATTATTTCTTTTGAATTCCAATGCAAACTCTCTCACATTTTCTAAATTTTTCACCTGTTACTTTTATTGTCATTATCGATTATTATTTGCTTTTTATTCCAGCCATTTGGTTGCATATATCTAGTATTTTATTTGTAGGATGATATTTTTGAAATGAGGATCTTTCGAAAATAACCTCTCTATCTCTATGAGGCAGTGGTAAGGTCTGCATACGTTTTACTTTCCCAATACTCCACTTGTGAAATTTCACTAAGCATATTGTTATTATTGTTGTTGTTGTGTATATATATAGGTTGAATGAAAATCGACATTTTACTATTCACTTTATAGAATATATTTTTTGAGAATTATTTTTTTTTTATCATTAAACATAGTGTTCATCGACTTTTTATTATTAATAAAATGGTGATGTATAGATCTTATCTTATCAATTCTAATAAGGTAATGAACCTCTACTAATTAATAAGTATGAAAAAAATAACTAGAGAAAACTAGGTACTCTATGATCATTATATAGTTAATTTATAATATACTCTATGATGGTATTGCAAACGAGAATGCTTAAATAATATAAAACATATAAAAACTAAAAAGGAAAAATTAAGTTATCAACCTCAAACTTCCTTTTATATATGTATAAACTTTAAAAAATTACTTGCCCACAACGTAATCCGAATTATTCTTTTTTCTTCTTTGAATTTATCCAATTACAATTGATAGTTCATCTCGTTGAATGTTGTAAAATATTGTAATTACTAATTCATAATAATGTAATAAGGAGTAGTAAGTTTTAAGCTCTGAACATGAAATCGTTCTTCATATATAATTTACTTTTACTATGAAACTTTTTATTGTATATTTGAATCGATCGAACCAAAAATAGATATTAGATATAATAAAAAAAAAAAAAAAAAAGGCAAGTTGGAATGTGATGTAAAAGTAGTTGCAATATGTTATTACTACTTGACAATTATGGCCATATTGCAAAAGTAGCCAATAGCTATATGTTTAAATTCAAGTCCATTTCATGGTAGACAAAGTTTCCATTAACTATTGAGGGGCCATTTTCACTATCAAATTTATATTTGTAGCTACCAATCATATTGTCCATGGAGTTTATATACTTTTATTTGATGTTTTTTTAATCCAAATAATAATAATAATAATAATAATAATAATAATATATTTTTTTAAGAAAAAAAGTGAAGTGAATGGCCAAATTGATGCTAATAGTGACATTATTTATTTCTTTTGCTTTCCAACATATTGGGACATAAATAATTGTCCCCCCCCCCCCCTTTTTTTTAACTTTTCCTTTATAGCCATATGCACTAAAAATCATTGGCTACTCCAATAAATTTTACTTCCATTTTTCACACCCCCCCCCCCCCTTTTTTTAACTTTTCCTTTATAGCCATATGCACTAAAAATCATTGGCTACTCCAATAAATTTTACTTCCATTTTTCACATGCCAATGAAATGTAACCATTGCTAATTTGTCGTTAAATAGCTTTCTACGACTAGCAATTCATTTATTTTCAAACCAATTCATTTACTATCTATTATTTTATCACTTTTTTTTTATTATAGATCTACTACCAGAAATTCAATGCGTAATCTCAGCATTCAATGTGTATTCCTGAATAAACTCGTCCATGATGAAGCTCGAGTAGAAAGTATTAATTTCTTTCTCGGGGCAAGGGTCTAGGGCGTGAACAATGTTTCTCTGATTAGGCGGGGACAGGATTCGAACCTGCAATCTTCAGGTCATGAGCCTGATGAGTTGACCAATTCCTCTACCCCGCTTCTTCCCCTTCTCTTTCGAATTCCGAAAACCAAGGTTCGACATAACTATTATTTTTATATATATATATAATTCGTTACTAATATGTCACTAAATAAAATTAATGAGAAATCATTTATCATTTGGTAACAAAAATTGCCACGTTAGCAACGTTATTAAAATAAAGAAAATAGTTTTACTTGTATATATACACACACTTAAAGAAAGGAACACTCCAGAAATAATAGTTGGATGATTAATATTTAATAGTCTATAATAAGTTTGGAATTTGTTAGTTGATGGTGGAGTCAGAATTTTATTAAAGATTTTCATAATAAAAAAAATTAAATATACAAAAAAATTAAGAGAATTTAATAGCTAGGGGCGATAGATTTGTACAAAATGTACCATAGAAAGTCCTTCTCTTTTCGTTGTGATCTAATTGCACTTTATTGGTAAAAAATCTTCTATTTTATAGTTTCGTATAGTTAAAAAATTAATACAAAAAACTTTAATAAAAAAATATTTTGTGAATTTAATAAAAAAAATATCAAATAAACACCTCACCTCCAACCCCACTAGTAATTGTGTTGTACAAGTTCAACAATTATTCAAGAAACTTTAAGATGCCAGTATTTTTGCAACTCATTACTCACTTATATCCTGCAAAGTTTGCCAGAGAAATGATTTTTGTATAATAATTATTATTATTATAATAATAATAATATAACATTCTGACATGGTTTTAAATATACTAAATATTCTCAAATATTAGTTGTTGCAATAAAGGGGAGTAACCACCAAAGTACTTTTTAGGGTGTGTTTGATATAAAAGAAAATGAACTAGGTCTTTTTATTTTATGTTACTTTTTAGTGTTTGACATATAAGTAAAAATTATTATTTTAAAAATATTTATATATAATTCAAACAGATATTATGAAAGGTGAGCAGTGACAAAACTAGAATTTTTTTTAAAAGTGTTCAAAATTTTAAGAAGTAAACATACGAACTAACCGAATTAATGGGTTCGAGGATTATTATATATACATAAAAAAAATTATTTTACCATATATAAATAACATAATTTTTTATTGAAGAGGATTCACATGAACCTCCTAATTAAAATGTGGCTCTGCCACCGAAGGTGATAGTGGTTGGAGATTAGGGTTGTGGAGTGATAGGGATGGCGGGCTACGGGGATACTAATGGGGTGACAATGAAGATGAGGTGTGTTTGAGGATGACAAGAAGGTCGACTTGATATGCCACTTATATATGAAACTTTGTTTTTATCAGGGAATTCATTTTCTTCATTTTTAAGATACTTGATCTCTTAAAATAATCGTTTTTCAAAAATTTCGACCAATCAAATATTAAAAGATTGAAATTTTTTTGCTCCATATTAAACACACCCCTTAGTCCTCTTCAATTCCCTTTATATGAGGGGAAAAAGTAGTATCATAGGGAGAGATCTAGAAATCATAACTTCAATATGATATATGAAAATAAATCTCACTTAAATATTATAAAATTTGACCTTTTATATATAATGTGATTATCCGATAAAGAAATTCAGATTAATCTGACCTTTCTAGCTCCACCTCTATAATACTGGAACATAATTAAAAAGTAAAATGAACTAAACACAAGTATGTTAATAAAGATTTTTACTCAACTCAACACAGACTTTTAATATGGGGATTTAATTTATTTTTTTGGGTAAACAAGGAGATATTATATTAATATGGGGATTTAATTACTTGGTCTTAAAACTAAAAGATACCTTTGACATAATCAATTTTTACAAATAAACATTTATTAATAAATTTTTACATTAATAAACATTAATTAATAACCTAGTAAAAATGATAATTGACATACTATACATTGTTTACACTATCAAGTATCAACTAGTAATTACTTCAATCCAAAAACTATGCGCTTTTTTTTTTGTACTAATCCTCTATGGATCTG